>PVKN010001256.1:0-54638 GCA_004027915.1 Capromys pilorides | reverse complement strand
TCACCAGAATCATGAACCCAGAAGCCTCTTTAGTTTATAAAGTGTTCAAGCTCAGGTATTTTGTGATAGCAACAGAAACAGATGAAGACATACCTTGTGTTCCATAGCTATTGATAAAACACTAAAAATTTGTCGCACAGTGTAACTCATTTTAATTTTTCTGTTTCAAAATAAGGTCACAGGTTACTGCTACATACTTGATGAGTTACACTATGTGACTCTTAACCCAGTCAGCAAGCAATTTAGGTATGTTATAATGGACTAACATTGATTTTAGGAGCTACAAGTGGCGTGTGAAGAAAGGTGCTTTTCCTAGAACTTTTATATAGATATATATTTTGAGACAGGGTCTTCCTATGCAGCTCAGGCTGGCCTCAAATCACAGCAATCTGGGCCAAGGAGAGAGCTCAGCTGTCTAAGCGCATGCCTGGCAAATCCAAGGACCCAAGCTCAATCCCCAGTACCACATGCAATATCAGCTTTGCACTGTGCTGGTCACCAAAACCAGGCATGGTGCCACATGCCTGTTAAAAAACAAAAATCACAGCAATCTGCCTGCCTCAGCCTCCAGAGTGCTGGGATTACAAGTGTGTGTCACCACACCTGGCTGCTAGAGCTTTTATCAGTGTAAAAGGCTGGTTACCTCCTCAGATGCAGATGGAAAGCATCTGAGAATTCCGCGGTTTCCAAAAATCCACATTAACCCTGTAGGGCATCGATTCCAGGCAGAATGGCTGCAGCCCAAGCCAGGAACAGGGAAATGCGGACGGCGGTGGGGCGTGCGGCATGAGGAAGGTCCCCACCTGCCACGTGTGGTCTCCGCTACAGCGGCGCTTGGGGTTCCTGTCTCAGTGGAGGCTGGAGACTGTGCTTGGTCACTTACGTGTGACGCTGTTTCTTCCTCTTCTTCTTTCTCCAGTCTTTGCCTTTGTTAGCCATGACCATAGCACTTCCTGAGCAAAAGAATTCTTTCTCTTTCTAACTGGAAAATTTTGACAAAATGTCACAATGTGCCAGTGTCCTGAGCGTTCAACATACTGGGCCTCAGAATCTTTCCAGGGAGAAACAATAAGACCACAGTCTGTACAGAGCCCTCTGTGTGGTTGTGACAGCACAAACAACAGCAATCATGTCAATGTTGTTCCCTCCAACTGGGCTTTTGGGCTGCTGTTTTTTTTCTGTGTGTGGTAGCTTTTCACTACAGTATTCAATTTAAAATTTTAACTAGAGGCTATGTCCCCACTAAAAGAAATTGCTGATGCCCCAGAGATAACAAATCCTATGTCCTGGTTGTCATTTTCCACTTACTAGGTATAGTAAATTGAATGGTGGCTCCCTAGAAGATATACCTATGTCTCAGAAGCTGTGAATGTGGCCTTGCTGGAGAAAGGAACCTTTTCAGGACATGGTGGCACATGCCTGTATCCCAGCACTCGGGAGGCTGAGGCAGGAGGATCAATGCACATTGGAGGCCAGCAAGAGCCACAAAGTGAGTTCAAGGCCAATCTGAACTGCAGAGTGGAAACCCTGCCTTAAAAAGAAAAAAATCAAAAGCAGAGTTGGGGATCTTTAGAGATTTAAATAAATGGAGGACCTCAAGATGAGGACATCAGGGCTGGGGAAATAGCTCAGCGGTCTAAGCACCTGCCTGGCAAATGCAGGGACCTGGGTTTGATCCTCAGTACCACATGCATGCGGTGCTAGCCCCCGTTGTGGTACACATTTGTAGTCCCAGTGCTGGGGAGGCTAAGACAGGAGGATCACTCTGAGTCTGAGCTGCATAGCAAAACCCTGTACCGAATAAATAAATTAATTAATCTTTATTTGGATTTTCAGGTGGGCCCTATATCCAAGGACAAGCAACCATATAAGAAAGAGAACAAAATGGGTAAAAAGAAGGAGGCAGAGGCTGGAGGACACACCCAAGAGCACCCAAGCCACCACAAAGCTGGAGGATGGAATGAGAGATTGTCTTGCAGAGCCTTTGGAGTGAGCGGGGCCCTGCTGACAGCTCAGTGGTGCAGGATACATGCCTGTGGCTTCCGGCTACCCCCGCCATGGCACTTTGTTATGGCTCCCACCAGAAACTAATAAAAGTGATGGCTTTGTGCAGATCTTGCTGGAATGGAGGATTCCATTTGGAAATGTGAGTGGTATTCTTTGGGCCCTTGGGACTCAGGTGACCCAAGGTTGTGAAGAGGCCTGGCCTAGTCACGTTTAATGGAAGCCATGGCATTGGCCCAGCCAAGCACCCTGGCATGTGTGCCCCATACCGGCAGCAAATGTTTCCCTGTAATGTGAAGGTATCCAGGTGCCAAGCAATCTCTTCCTCCTGGGAGTTACTTTGTAATGTGGGAGCAGCCAGCTAGGGCTATTTTCTGAAAGTCCCGATCCCCTGTCCTTGTCCTCTAAGGCCCCTGTCACCCCACCCTGAAGCCCCAAGTCTCTCAGGACTCTCCCACAGTGGCAGCATAACAGGTGGTAGCCCTGGCAGGCTAATGGAGTTGATGATCGAGAGAAATACTTCACACTTCCACTTAAAGAATTTTGTATGCAATGCATAGTGACAATTCCTGTTGTCTAGAATGTGTGTTGCTGGGAAGGTAGGTGTCTAGGCAGAGCTCTACAGGGGCATGCTCAGAGCTGGGGAGGTCACTTGTGAGCAGGTTGCTCTTTCAATTATTTAGACTCTATGTTTCTTGTATAAAAGAAAACGTGATAATTAAGCTTGTGCCTGATGTATTTTACTTAACGTTATGGTCTTGGGGCATGTTTGTTTTCCTACCCACGACTCCCATTTGTCCTTCTTGATGGCACAGCAGCACTCCACTGAGGATACGTATCCTGCTTTCTTTGTGGTTCCTCTGTTGATGGGCACACAGGCCCTGCCATGGTTCAGCTATTGGAGCTGTGCAACTGTGAACCTGGGCATCCACACATCACTGTGATATCATGGCCTGAAGATAAGCAGAAGGGGGATAGCTGGTCTGGTGGAATTGTTTAGTTTTTAGGGGTTTTTTTGTCCTTTTTTTTTTTTTCCTACAGAGTCTCACTACGCAGCTTGGACTCATAGTGATCGTCCTGTTTCCTGCCTCCCAAGTACTGGGATTACAGGCGTGCCCCACCGTGCCCAGACTCCATCGCCGGCTCACAACACATGAGAGTGGGGCTGGCATGGCAGGTGGGGCCAGGAACTGAATCCTGGCCCCTGCACTTTCCTAAGCAAGCGCTTAGTCTGCTGAGCTATACCACCAGCCCTATTAGTTTTTAGTTTTTAAGGAATCTCCATGCTGATTTTCGTAGTGGTTGTACATCTCACAGGGTGCAGGACTCATTTTTCCAGCAGCCTCTGCAGCATGTGTTATTATTTGGTTCCTTCTGATAGCTATTTTTTCTAGAGTAAGATGGAATCTCCATGTTGTCTTAATCTGCATTTCTCTAAGGGCCAGAGATGTTGCACATTTTTTTCACACACTTATTGGCCATTTTTATTTCTTATGAGAAGAGTCTATTCATTTCAGATGCCCATTTTTGATTGGACCATTTATTCTTGGGGATCTAATTTTTCTGAGTTCTTCTTATATTCTAGATAGTGGTCCTGTGTCAGTTTTACCATACTGCAGGTTGTCTCTTCACTCCGTTGGTGGTTCCCTTTGCTCTGTAAAAGCTTTTTAATTTGTTATAAGCCTATTTGTTGATTCTTGTGATTTCTCAGGCAATTGGAGTTCTGTTTAGAAAGCCCTTGTCTGTGCCTAGGTCTTTTTTTTTTTTTTTTTTGCAGGGCTGGTGTTCGAACTCACGACCTTGCACTTACCAGACAAGCACTTGTGCCATGGAGCTATCTTCCCGGCCCTTTATGTGCCTAGGTCTTTAAGATGAGCTTTGCCTACTCTGTCCCCCAGCATAAGAAGGTTGCTGTGTGCTGTTTTAGTTTCTTACTATCTGGGCCTGGCTCTTCTTGTCTGCCTTCTTGTTTTTCTGAGAGAGCAGCAGCCTTTCTTCCTCATCTGTGTCCTGGACTCACCCACCCTCAAGCCTGCTGTCTGCTCCCTGGCCACTCCTGGTTGCCTGCAGCTCGCTCCTGGAGCCACCTGGACCTCTGTCTGAGGTTGAAGGCCGTTTCTGAATGTTGTAGGCTTTCTTTTTCTCGCTAACCTTTGAGGCATGCTATTAAGTGACTTCCCAAGAGGAGATACTCGGAGGCTGCTGGGAAGTCAGTATGGACTTTGCCAGGCCTGTTATCCTGGCTGTCAGAAGGCTGAAACACGAGCATGATGAGCTGGGGGCCACCAGGGGCTGCAGGGTGGCCCAGAGCACCAGGGAAGGTTTCTCGACTGCAAAGATATGAAGGTTTCTTCTCACCAGCCAGCCAGCAGACAGTCTTCCTATCTCCAATTGATTCAATTCTGACTCTCCGCCTGAGACCAACCACAGAGCTGCAGGTCAGGGGCTGGATCCTCAGGATGCCTTCCTCCCTTCAGATGCTGATAGGATGCCCTGGGTCGTCTCCCCTGGTCCACTGAGCAATCAGCTATAGGTGCACTGTGCAGCCCATAGCCCCCTCCTCAGATCCGATTAATTTTCCTGAGTGACCTGTGGGACTAAGAGAAACACTTAGGGGTTTTGATTGACTATGAAGGATGCTCATAGGTGGGGATGGAGTGATGCATGCCTTGAGGGATGGGAGAGGCCCAGAGTTCTGAGCCAGCTCTGGGCAGGGTACCCTACAGGAACCTCTGTGTGTCAGTTCCCCAGAAATCCTGAGCCCTGTTGCTATGGGGTTTTATGGAGCCTTCACTGCATGGGCATAATTGAGGCATGGACACCTGTGTTGAAATGTGTTTGGGCAAAAAGAATAGAGGTGTGGCTGAGTTCTAGTAAGGCCAGGAAGTCCAGGAGGGACTGGCTGTTCCCATTCTTCAAGATTCCATCCCCAAGCGATAAGTGAGATTACCTGAAAAGTGGGTTTACCAAACACCCAGCCCAGAGGATTTCTTTCTCGCCAAATCAAGATGGTATGGGAGGTGGCTATGGGTGAGGGTGGGAAGTGAGAGTTGCCTTGACTTGCTTCAGGTTTGTTTCTTTTTCTTTTCTTTTTTTTTTTTTTGGACAGAGTCCCACTGTGTATTTCCATGTCTTTCAGGCTGGCCTTGTACTCGCTATGTAGCCCTATGTATTTCAGCTGGCCTCAGACTTGCAGTGATCCTCTGCCCCAGCCTCCCCTGTGCCAGGATTACAGGCATGGGCCACGACCTCCTTTGGGTTGAGTTTAGTCTATGACCACTCCACCTCTTTTCTTCCTTGTAATTGCTTTCTTGAAAAAAAAATCTGGACTGGGGAGATAGTTCAACAGTCTAAATGCTTGTCTGACAAGTGCAAGGACTCAAGTTCAATCCCTAATCCCCAGTACCACATGCCGTGAAGGCTTCAGGCCATCAAAACCAGGTGTGGTGGCGCATGCCTGTAATCCCAGCACTAGGAAGGCTGAGACAGGAGGAGTGCTATGCGTCTGGGCTGCATAGCAAGACCCTGTACCAAATACATAAATAAAAGATTTTTAAAAATCTATTTTCCAGGCATGGTGGTGCGTGTCTACCATCCCAGCACTCAGAATACTAAGGCAAGAGAACTGGGACTTTGAGTCCAGCCTGGGCTATATAACAAAACTCTGTCTCAAAAAATCAAAACCTGAACAAAATAATCCTGTCTTGTGTGTGTTTGTGTGTGCATGAGCATATAGGAGTCTGGGTGTGTATTTAGCTTGTAGAGATTCCAGAATCCAGATTTTGTGAGTTGCACGTCTGTTGTGACATTTGATGTGGTCCTTTGTCCCCTATGGCTCCTGCACAGCAGTCACTGGCTGGTCCCTGTGGTATAATAATAATCTTATTATTTCTGATTATTTTGGGGTTGCTTTCCAAGGTGGTATTGTGCACTCCCCAAAAGAGACACGCGTCACGACCTGTCTGTCATGATTTGCACACAGTGATGATCCTCGTCTAGATACGCGACTTCGTTAGGGCTTACAAAAGATGATATTGTACTTTCATTCTACTGCCCCTCATTTATTATCTGGAGGATTTCTAGGAGAGAGACACTATCCCTCACCTACTGAGTAATTACTCTGAGTTTCCCATGGGAAAGGTAGGATACATTCTTGATTCTTTCCTTTTATTTACCTTTTTTTTTTTTTTTTTTTTTCCAAAATACTGAGTCCGAAGGACCAGTGAGATGGTTCAGTGGTCTAAAGCACCTGCTTAGGAAAGCTTAGGCAACCACAGGGACCACAGTTCGATCCCCAGCCCCACATGCTGTGCCAGCCCCACCCCCAGGGCAGGCTGAGCCAACCATAAAAAAAAAAAATACTGAGTCCTTAGTATCCTCCAAAAGTGAGCTATAAAGTTCTAAAATATATTTGAATTTAAACATATTTAGTACTTTTTGATTAATTTCAGTTGTGATCCTTACACGCTCTTTCTTTTTGCCAGTGAGACCAACTATCCTTCAGGTACCTCAGAGCCTCTTGCCTTGATATCTATAATTATAAAATAGAGACATTCCAGTTCCAGGTATATTTTCTACCCTAGTTCTGGAAGAAGCTGGTTTTCCCCATTCCTGTGGCTATCCCCGCCCCCTCAGTCTTTTCAGCATAATTCACCATAATTCACATTAAAACTCCGAAGCCCAAAGAAAACTAAGAGCTTCATGGCTCTTCTGTCCCCTCTCGTCCACTGTGAAATAAACCTCCTTCTACCTTCTCAGCTCACTGTGTAGCCCAGGCTGGCCTCCATCGGCCTGCTGCAGCTGCCCAAGAGCTGCAATGGCAGTGCCACCACGCCCAGCGCATTTCCTTCTAAGCACCCAGTGCTGCCGTGAGAACTAAAATCATTCTGATTTTAGTTTTTCTTGTATGTGGCCTACTTTTATGTTTTAGTTTAAGGGAGCGTTTAGGGCAGCGCTGGTGCCGCGGCATGTGTGCTACAGTGTGCTCGGGGCTGAAGGGAAGATGCAGAGGAGATGGGGGCAGCTCAGGTGAGGGTCTGAAACTTGGAGGAGACAGCATGGCTGGGATGTGGGGGTCCTGAGTCCACAGAGAGAGAAGGTGAAATAGGCAGGAGGGAGCGGGAGGGCCTGGGGAACCCAGGCCCAAAGGGTAGGGGAGGATCGGCCTGGGAGGAGTAGAGGAAGGGATGGCAGGGAGGCCAGGAAGTCAGAAAAGTCTGGGAAGATTATGAAATGAGCCCAGCAATTTTATTAATTCAACCAATATTTATTGAACACTAGGTCCCAAGCACTACTAAGTCCCTAGCACTACTAAGTTCCAGACCCTGAGGTCGCTAGCGAGCAAAACAGCCTCAAATCTTTGTCTTGGGGTCAGGAGACAGCTCTGTGGCACAAAGTGCCTGCTTGGCAAGTGCAAGGTTGTGAGTTTGAACCCCGGTTCCGCAAAAAAAAAAAAAAAAAAAAAAAAAAAAATTAGTCTTCATGGAGCTCACAGTCCATCACAGGAAGATAGGCAACAAGTAAGATAAGTGAAATATCCAGGATGTCAGAAGGTGGCAGGTAGCCTTAACAAGGAAAAAACACAGCAGGAAAATGATGTAAGTGTAGGGAGGGTTGCAGTTTCAGCAGTGGCCAGGGGAGGCCTCACTAAATGGTGAAGTAGGAGGAGCAGGAGCAAGAGGAGGAGGAGCAGGAGGAGGAGCAGCAGGAGGAGGAGGAACAAGAAGAACAGGAGGAGCAGGAGGAGGAGCCAGAGGAGGTCTGGTTAGGGTTAGGGGAGGGGAACAGGTAGGCAGGAGTGCAGGCTGTCAGAGAACAGGAGGAGGAGGAGCAGGAGGAGGAACAGGAGGAATAGGAGGAGCAGGAGGAGGAGCAGGAGGAGGAGCAGGAGGAGGAGCAGGAGGAGGAGCAGGAGGAGGAGCAGGAGGAGGAACAGGAGGAATAGGAGGAGCAGGAGGAGCAGGAGCTGGAGGAGCAGGAGGCGCAGGAGGAGGAGGAGCAGGAGGAGGAAGAGGAGCAGGAGGAAGAGAATCGTGTGATTGTCTGGTTAGGGTTAGGGGAGGGGAATAGGTAGGCAGGAGTGCAGGTTGTCAGAGAAGCAGTGGGGGCTCCAATCGCATGCACCTTTGCCAAGTCAAGATTCGGATGCCCGCCTTCTTCTGAGAACAGGGTTGCCAGGGCAGGTGGATGAGCACAGTAGGGGCAGACTGAACTCATACTTTCACGGAACCACTTACTGAGTGAAATTATGGACAGTTGAAAGTCCACACTTCCTGCCCCAAGGTGAGGATAAATAAAAGAGAGGACATAGATGTTGGCGATGCAGTCAAAACTAGGTAAAAAAAATTCCCAGGACAGAAAACAGAAGAGAAACCCAGAGCCTCAGCCCAACAGTCCTGATGGGTCTGTGGCTCACCTGGGGGGCCTCACTCTGGTGAGGATCCTGGAGCCAAGAATGCTCCTTACCCAGTGGGGGACTGGAGCCAGCCCCTCCATGGCAATAGGTGCTGGGATGGAGCTCATAGAAGCATAAGTTTGCATGTTAAAAAAAAAAAAAGCTGGGTGTGGTGGCACACACACCTGTGACCTCAGCACTGGGGGTGGGGGGTGGGGTGAGGCAGGAAGATGATAGTTTTGATCCCAGTCTGGGAAATTCAGCAGTTTAGTAAGGCCCTGTCTCAAAATGTAATATTCAGTGGTCTGGGGATGTAACACAGGAGTGGGATGCTTGGCTACACTGTAGATCCAGTCCCCAAACACACACACGCGCACACATACACACACACTGACAAAAGACACATGTATGTTGACTGGTAGGCTGCTTTTTAAAAAATATTTATTTATTTGTTTGTTTATTTATTTATCTTTATAGCCGGCTCAGCCTGCCCTGGGGGTGGGGCTGGAGCAGCATGTAGGGCCAGGGATCGAACTGTGGTCCCTGGGGTTGCCTAAGCTTGCCTAAGCAGACAATTTAGACCACTGAGCTATCTTGCCAGCCACTGCTTTTTTTTTTTTTTTTTTTTTTTTTTTTAATAAAGTTTATTTATTTATGTTATAGCCAGCTCAGCCCGCCCTGGGGGTGGGACTGGCACAGCATGTGGTGCCGGGAATTGAACCACGGTGTCTGAGGTTGCCTAAGCTTGCCTAAGCAGGCACTCTTGACCACTGAGCTATCTCGCCAGCCCCTAAACTGCTTTTTCAAGAGTTGGACAGAAAAAGAAAGAGGGCATGAGGGGATAGGGTCGGATATGAGGTTGCTCAAGTGGAGGAGACTTGGTCTGATAAGGGGTAGAAGGAATGGAAAAACTTATTTATTAATTTTTTGCCTTTTTGAGACAGGGTCTCGCTATGCAGCTCAGGCTGGCCTTAAGCTCATTTTGTAGCCCAGGCTGGTCTCAAACTCACAACAATCCTCCTGCCTCGGCCTTCCAATTACTGCAATTACAGGTGTTCACCACCACCCCCTGCTGGAAAAGCTTTTAGATGTGGAAAAATGAAGGAACAGCAGAAGTGGGGATCAAGTCCCCCAGGAAGGAGCCCGGCCATTTCTCCCTTGGAGACCAGGCAGCCAGTTGCTCCTGGGACTGGGTTGGCAGAGTGGCAGGGGACACTTGAGGTAAGGCTTTGAAGTGGGCCTATGCCTGGCCACTTCAGTTAGAGCCCAGCCTGCTGGCCTGGTCATGACTTATTTTGTTTAAAAAAAAAATAACCCTGGAGTGCTAGGCAAGCACTCGGCTACTGAGCTATGGCCACGGCCTCCACCTGACCCCCAGGTCCGGGCTGCCAGGTATGATTCAAGGCCCACCAGGCTGTGGCTCTGGCACATACAGGCCTCCAGACTAAATGGATTTTCCCTGCCAGACAGAGGTCAAGGCATTAGCTGAATGAGGAGAGGGGTAGAGGGGGTGGGCGCCGTGGGGTGGGGACTGGGAACGTGGCCATGGCCATGGCCACGCTGCTCTGGGGAGCCTGCTGAACTTGGAGCTGTCAGGATGTGGAGCTGTCAAGCAGCAGGGCTGGGACGCTTTTTCTTTCCCCGGGCAGCAGCAGGCTGGCAGCTCAGGAGCATGCCGAGAAAACAGATGGGCTGTTTGTAGTGCAGAGTTGACCTGCTGTCAGGGGCTCAGTGAGGGCCTGCCAGTCCGTGTAGCTCCCCAAGGCCCTGGCTCTGTTCCTGGAGCGTTTCGCCTTGGGTGGGCTTGTTCTATGTCTGAAGCTGCTACTGACCAGAGCGAGTTAGCTCACAGTGCTCCGCCCAAGCGCTGTGCCCACTGAGCCTTGGCCTCCTTGCCTCCTCCCGTATCTGGCAGGAGCACCGAGCCAAAGCACCTCCTGTTGACATTGGCTGGTCATGCCAGGCAGGGCATACCATTCTTGCCAGGGCTGAGCACCTGGCAGAGGCATCGGGGACCCCCCAGGTGGGGACGGTGGAGCCCTGGCATTGTGGGGGCTGGCCAGGGACTGCAGCAGCTTCTCCAGGGGCCAGCTGGGAGCATGAGGCAGAGATGAGTGAGAACAGGAGAAGGCTGGAGGGGAGAGGAGGGAACAGGCTGCTGGCACAGGTGGCTCAGGACTTGAGCTTCCTGAGGCGGATTCTGTGCCCTATTCTCTGACTGCCAACACATTTTGCTTTGCTGAAGCAGACTGGGGGGACTACATTACCAGAATATGTTTCTGTTTGTCCATAATGGTGAATTCTGACCCCAGGGAGGAAGTAGCCCAGCTTTATTTGTGCTTGTGTCCACGACATGTGCTAAGTGCTCGATATCTTGTTGTACGGATGATAAATGACCCAGGGTTCAGTCTGCTCACACAATATAGTCTTGATCTGGAACATCCTGCAAAGATCCGTGGGTAAATGCCTGCATCTCCAGCCCCGATGCTGTGGGAAAGTTCTAGAGCCTTAGAAGGTAGGGCCTAGCGGCAGAAAGTTAGGTCACTGGGGGGAATCCTGAGGGGCACGTTGGGTCCCCACGCACTTCTCATCTCATCTTTGTTTTCCGGTGGTCTCAGCTGCACGCTCCCATTCCTGCCATGCCGTGCTGTGCTGCCGCATGTCCAAATGACCGTGGGTGAAGCCTCTGAGCCCACGAGCAGAGCAACCCTTTTCTCCTTATAAGCTGACCTTCTCCAGTGTTTGTTCGCAGCAACGGGCAGCTGACTAATGGTCTACAGGCCTCACCAGTGGCCCTAGCTTGAGCCAGCAGGGCCCGATGCACGAGCCAGGCCTTCCTCTCTCCTCTAAGAGACTTTACAGATGAGAACAATTCCTGAAGGCCCTAATTTACCGGGACCTCTGCCCTTTATCTAAAAGGACCTTGGTGTACTTGGAGTCAGAAGACCAGACCGAGTGAGCTCTTGCGCCTCTAGGCTCCTCCCCAACGCCAGTCTCTTCTCCCTGTCTAACCGCACTCTATGTATTAAGATAGTCATGTGCCCAGCCCTTGGGGACAAATCATTAATGTCTGTCATGTGTGTAATTATCTTGGCAAAGGGTAGCCTCTGAGTACTGTATCAGGCAAGCTGTCTGGAGACACACAGAAACCCACGGGCCCATTTAAGATGCTCCAGTCACCCGCGTTGTTGGTTCCATGTGAAACCTGCAGTGAAGAACAAGCGGAAATGGACAGGGCAGGTTAACCGAGTTAGGATAGGGTGTGAGCAGGGTGGAAGGAGCATGCAGCCTGGATCTCGTGTTCCTGCAACCCGCTCCCTCCAGGACCTCCCCGCTGCCTCTATCTCCCCTGACAACGGGGTTGTGCACACAGCAGTTGAGGTTGAGCGAAGGCACTCAGCGTACAGAAGGTGCCTGGAAGTGACACACGCTCTGTTGGAGGCACAGGGAACAAGGGCATGCAGTGAAAGCCGTGGCTGGCAGTGACCCTCGAGCAGCTAGGGAAGAGCACCCGAGGACCTGAATGGGCTCAGAGTGGGGGCTCTTGGGGCACTGATTTGAGGGTGCTAGCCATCAGTCTGGAATTGCATGATCTTTCTCTTGTAACTTGGGGTTTTAATCCTTTTGTATCAATAAGTAACAATGTGCTCTGCCCTTTCAGTCAGAACTTAACACCCATGTTGAATTCACTCAGTGTCTAGCATGTCTCGCAAAGTGTCGATTCACTATCTATACGTAACACATCTTAGGAATTTTGCCTGCCTTTCTTTCCCTTGCCTTCTCTAGCAGATTTAAAGATTCTCACTAATCTGGCCAGCATATATATGTATTTTTAGTCTTTTATTTATTTGTTTAACACAGGGTCTCACTATGCAGTTCAGACTTGTAGTGATCCTCCTGTCTCAGCCTCCCCAGAGCTAGGATTACAGGTGTCCACCACCATGCCTGGTTTCGGTGGCCGGCATGGCATGCCTGGGCTTCTGGGGCTGGCAGGACATGTGGTGCCAGGGATCAAACCTGGGTCCTGTGCTTACCAGGCAGGTGCTTAGATTGCCGAGCTATCTTCCTAGCCCCAACTGGCCAGCACATATTGTGTTAGCATGGCCCTACCTACTTCTGGCAATCCTGAAATGTCCATGCAGTCATGTGACTTCGATCTGGTCAATGAGAGCCCAGGAAGAGTTTTTGTTGTGTTCTATTGTGATATCAGGGATTGGATCCAAGGTCTTCTCACTGAGTCTGAGGTACCTCTCTGGACTTGTTTGTTTGTTTGTTAGTTTTTGTAGCACTTGAGCTACACCTCACCTAGGGCCTAGGGTTGAACCTAGGGCCTCTCACACGTAAGGCAAATACAGTATCACTGAGCTATATCCCTGGCCCTTTGCCTTGAAAAGCTTACTCTGTGTCTGACATGGTTCTAAGCATTTTTCTTTCTTTCTTTTTGTTGTTGTTTTTTTTTGCTTTTCTAGACAAGGTCTTGCTCTGTAGTCCAGGCTGGCCTTGAACTCACAATGATCCTCCTGCCTAGGTGTGCACCACCATGCCTGGCAAAGAACTTCTATTTCAACAACCTTCACGACAACCACAGAAGGTGACAACTATTATCATCCTCATTTTGCACACCAGGAGACCCTGATGCAGAACATAAGGTGACTTCCCTGAGGTCACTCGGTTGGCAAACAGCGGCCCTGAAGCCAGAATCCTGACACAGTGACCTCAGAGAGCACACACCCAGGCTCAGGCCACTACATTGGTTCCCTGTTATTGCTGTACAAAGTCATCATGAATGTCAGGCTCTAACCATCACAAACTTGTTGTCACACCCTTCCGGAGGTCAGCAGCCCAGCAGTCTCTTGCGACCAAGTCTGAGGTATTGGCCAGGCTCTCTCCTGTGATAGCTAGGGCAGAATCTGTGTCCTCACCCTTGTCAGTGCTAGAAGCTGCACAAACATCTCAACTTGTAGCTGCCCGCCCTGGCCTCTGTTTCAGTCCTCACAGTTCTTTTTTTTCTTGCGAGACTGGGGTTTGACCTCACAATCTTGCACTTGCCGGGCGGGCATTTGTGCCATGGAGCTATCTCCTCACCCACCCCCCCCCCAGCTTTTTTGACGTCCCTCCTCCCCTCTGACAAAGGACACCCAGGACACTGTCCCCTGCCCAAGCTCCCGAATCCCACTTGCACGATCCCTTTCACCACACATGGTAATATGGTAAGGGTTCTGGAAATGAGGGCCGTCCTGCTCATGGCCTTTGGATGCTGCTATTCTAACCACCACACACCCTGTGCATGGGGGGCCTACAGTCCACATGCAAGGGCAATTCTGCCACAGCCTGTGGGCCTGTGGAGGCTTCCTTCAACCCCTTCCACATCCCAGGGGTTTCTGTCTTGTCACTGTTCCCTCACAGTCCCCTACCCCCTCAGGGAGGCACACTGCTTCAGACCAGCAGGGCGGACCACAGTGTGAGCTCAGCTTTCTCTTGGCTGGCCCTGCCCTTGGTGTGTTTTGATTGTACTCTCTTTAAAGCTTCGTCAGTAGCTTTTTCTGTGACTACTTCTGTGATTTCTCTCACAGTGTGAAAGAGTGTGTGAATTCTTTCTTTTTTGGCCAACCGACTGCCTGGTGCCAGGTAAGACTCTCTAAGCCTTCCTAACTCCATCTCAGTGGTTCCAGTTCCCCCTGGAAGCAGCCTTTCCCAGCCTGTTTTGTCTGTCTGAATAAATTCTTCCCAGAGATGTGGCTTTCAGACTTATTTTTAGCTGCTGAAGAACTCTGTCAGAATGAGAGCCCAAGATAGCAAAGCAGAACGGCTGCGCCCACACCTGTAATCCCTGCTTCAGATGGAGGGTGCTGAGGAGGGAGATCACAAGGTCAAAGCCAACCTGAGCCATTCTGTGAAACCCTGTCTCAAAATAAAATAATAAAATGGAACAAAATGCCCGGGATGTAGTTGAGTAGTAAGGTGTTTGTCTAGCATGCCCAAAGCTCTAGGCTCAGTCTCCAGTACTAAAAAGAAAAGGGGAGGAAGCTCTTTTTCTTTGTTCCCCAATTTGAACATCACTGTTCTGCAGGGCTCCTCTGGGTCTGTCTCCATTCTCCTCAGCTAAGTGTCTCCTCCCTAGCGACTTCCTTTGGTGCCTCAGGCAACGCAAACCATTCTCTCTGTGGGGCTCTCACATTCATTGCAGGTCACATTTTCCAAGAAATGCCAAAGCACTTAGCTTTCTCATTTCTACCTAACATGTGTCACCAGTGTCACCGAAGGGGGTCCCTCTCACCTGCTCACACCTCACCTGCCCATCGCTGCAGGAATGGAGACCACCCTGAAGTGGGCCAGCCACCCAACAGCACATCACCTCTCCCCTATGTCCTGTGAGGATCTCAGAGTCTTCTACTTATCTAGATTGGAGCTCTTTGGTTACTGGGCAGAAAATTGTTTTTGGCCATAAATAACTTGAAAGAACAAAAGCCTTCTACCCTGGGAAGGCCCAGGGCTCCAGTGGGGCAGGCAGGCCCAGGGCAGAATCCTTGGACCAGCGGCAAGAGTGCCTTACGAAGCTGATGCCAGTCTGGTGCCCATCTCTCCAAGCCAGGCTGCGATGGGATTTCTCCACCCCAGTGAGCAGCTCTGGGCCTTGGAGTTGTGTCTGGGATTCCTACAGACTCAGGGACTAGGGAGCTGCATGTCTTGGTAGCTTGTTGGCTCAGGGGACACTGAACCTCAGGACCCCAGGAAACTTACATTCCAGGCCTCCCAATCACAGCAGTCCCTTCCAAGTCCTGGTCTTTTCTTCTGTTAAATAAGGAACTAATGGGCCAGGGAGATAGCTCGAGGGTCTAAATGCCTGCCTGGCAAGCACAGGGACACGGGTTCGATCCCCAGTATTCATGCAGTGCTGGTTGCATGCAATGCTGGTCTCACCCCAGGCCCGCTAAGTCAGCCACTGAAACTGGGTTGCATAAACTTCAGATCCTGGGTACATCCCCAAAACTGTGGACTCAAGACTACTTCAAGGTACCCAGGTGCTAGAGGATTGCTTCAGTGAGGAGAGGCAGAGATTCTTGTCTCTAGGGCTTTGTAAGGTATCCCTGGTACTCTGTCTCTGGTGTAAGGGAGCCAGCTGTCCCTGTCTACAGCATTAAGTCCGCTGTGGGGCTCTGACATGGAGGACAACCAGAAAGCTGTGAGGCTGGGCAGGGCTGATTCCTGCTGGCTGCTCCCCTGGGGAACAAGGGCCATGGGCTGCCACACCCAGCGTCAGCGAGGACTCTGGCTAGTCTTCCTGGCAGGAGTCACAACATGCTTCTTGCCTGTGGCCAGCTTTTCCATTCGGCCAGGGCTGCAGGTCCAGGCCTCAGCCTGCCAGGGTTGCTGCCGGCTGTCCTTCCTAACTCTGGCTTCTGAGAATCATGTTTTGCCAAATGGCAAGGTTGACCCGCCTCACTGGCGCCCTTCCAGATTTGTGATCTCAGACCCAGGACCCGTAGGCTCCTCAGGTCTGCCCTTGCTTTGAGGTGCCTTAGCAGCTGTTGATACAAGTCAGACCTAAACGCGAAATCAAACACTGTCTTATGAATGTGTAGGGACATTTCTAGATATAGGCAGTGAGCTACAGCTTCCCTAGAGGAGTTCTCCTTCTGAATTCCCAGCAAAATAAAAGAAAGCAGATAAAACAGGGTGGGAGGGTTGTTGCTACTAGCAACCAATACAATAAAGCTCAAATGTGGTGTCCAAACAAGGGTATAGAGCAGTGACAGAGAAACCTCTGGAGCTTTCACAGATATAAACAGGCCCACTGCACAGGTCAGCCACCTGTGGAGTGGCAGGGGGGGCCCAGCATACGTGTACTCTGCCTTCCATGCCCAGAAACTGTCAAATTCCAGAGCATCTTCCCTCCTGCTCCTGGATCCGGGGTTCAGCCGTGAGTTGTGCTCTTATCTTTGTCCTCTTCTGAGAGGGTTCCTCTTATGAAGTGTGCTGTGGAAAGGCAGACAAGCAGGAGCTTGGGCCACCTCACTGTCTCAGCTGACGGGAACACAGATTCCAGAGCAGCACTGTGGACAGGGGTGCTGATCCAAGCCCAGGATCACCTCCTTTCTTGGGAGACACGGATAGCATCCTCCTGTCCAGCCCCAGTTAGGTGGCACAAACCTTGTACAGGACTTCAAGCAGAAGTGCAGGGCAGGAGCACGGCCAGGTATTCTAACAAAGCCTCCGGTGTCCTCCCTCCTCTCAGGCTACCACAGTGCAGGGGAGCTCAGAGTCCCAGATAGGCACTTAGCTCAGAGCAGAGACCAAACTGGTCCTCAGGCAACAGGGCAATGGTCAGGGAGCGCCTCTCTCTCACTGCCACAGTTCAGCAGCATGGAGGTCTGGAGGACCATCTAACCAGAATGAGATAAAAGGAATGGAAACACTGGACAGCCAACTATTAATGATAAATAAGGGGAGAACAGGAGGCAAAAGGAAACAAGCCTTCCTCAACCTGCTCCTCTCACCCAAGTCTTAAGGATCCCTCACATCTGTTCTGCATTATAAAACCACATAAGAGCATGAATTTAATAAATTGGGCACACAAAGGTAGGATGACAAGATCAGAATGAGATACTAAGGAAACATCATTGCAGACCAAAGAAATACATTAGAATTAACAAGAAAGAGAATGGATCCACTGGAGCTCGAATTACTGAGTCAGAGCAGCTAAAGCAGGCAAAATGTTTTAAGTGGGCCTGCCAAAATAACTCAGGATTAGAGCACCTGCAAGCAGGCACAGAGGCAGGGTGGGGTGGTGGTGGTTAGGGTTTGATTCCTGGGTCTGCTGTGCCAGTGCTGGTCCAGCCCCCGGGGCATGCTGAGGCAGCAATTGAGACTGGGCATGGTGGTATACACCTGTAATCCCAGCTCTTGGGAGGCTGTAAAAGGGCAGATCACTATGAGTCCAATCTAGTAGTGAGACCCTGAACACCCTGTAGACCTTTCCCTAAAATACCAAAAAAAAAAAAAGATTAAAGCAATTAAAATTAATAGACATGCAAGACAGCAAAGATGATCCAGTGTAGGGATTGACAACCCTAAAGAAAAGGAAGAACAGAGCCAAAAGCACTGTGGTGCAGAAGGACAAACAAAACTACTACTGCAGATTGAAAGAAAGCAACTATGTTGCAGGAAAGCTTGGTTCAGAAGGTTTAATACTAAAATATTTCCCAGTTAAGTGAATGAACTGAGGAATGATGGAGAATTAGTTCTTTAGCATTCAAACAGAGGGAAAAATGTCAACCATAAGGGGAAAATTCAGACTGGTGTTAGACTTCTTCCCAAAATAGTAAGGAGTAATACTGGCAAGCTTCTGTGGGGAAGAAGGTGAGACTCAAGAATATTACACGGTAGCAGAGAGCTCCACTGCAGAGGCACCCAGAACATTTTTTCCTAAACACTGAGAGTTGAATCAAGGGCCCTGTGCATGCTAGCGAGTGCTTCACCACTGAGCTGCACAGCCAGCCCCAGACACCCTTGAATGTCCAACAGCTTCCCTGGAAAAACAGCTGCACAGTGAAATTCCACCTGTTAAGAGAGGAACTGAAAAAAAAAGATCTTACAAATTGAAAAGCTTTGGTGAGAGGGCTGGCCAGATAGCTCATCGGATTTAAGCACCTGCTCAGGCAGAGCGCAGTGGCTAGGTTTGATCCTGGTGTACCATGCCGGCCCCGCCCCTGGGGCACACAGAAATAGTGATTGAGACTGGGAATGGTGGCGTGCACCTGTAATCCCAGGGCTTGGGAGGCTAAAAATGGGAGGATCACTTCGAGTCTGATATGTGTGGTGAGATCCTGTAGTCCCTGTCCTAAGTACATTAAAAAGAAAAATAAATGCCTTGGTGAAAGGACCAGTGATGAGCACTGAAGTGATTTAAATTTAGAACTGTGCTAGTAACTATAGAATTGTGTGTATAGAACCCAGTAAGATTGTTGCAAACCTGGACAATGCAACAATAACAAGCAACAAAAGTTAGGAAGCCGGGTAAGGAGAGATGGGAAGATCCCAGAGCTAATTTTGCAAAGTGGTGCCACACACATATACAACTGCAATGTACACTTTTGTAAATGACTAACCTCTCACTATGTTTAACAATTTTTGTTTAACCTCAGAGACATCTTTTAGGAAATAATGTCTTTTGTGGTCAAAAAACATTCTCTGAAGCTCAACGCTTCCTTCAGTATTACTTCAACTTTTTTTGCTCCTTTTAAATTCAAGTAAAATGAAATATATCAATTTTTAATTTAAATATCAAGAGTATTACGGTATTGTGACTTTTTTCTATTAAAAAAAGTCAGTATTGGGGCCAGGGAGATAGTGCAGGGCATAAGCACCTGCCTGGAAAGCACAAGGACCCAAGTTTGGTCCCCAACCCCACATACGGTGCAGCCTTGGCCCCAGATCCCCAGGGCATGTTGTCTCAGCCTGACGTAGGTACCCATGGTGCGGCCCTGGAACCCAGCATGGTGGCACATGCCTGTGATCCCAGAACTCTGAAGGTTGAGCCAGGAGGATCTCTGCAAGTGCAAAACCAGCCAGGAGGCTACAAAAATGAGTCCATGGCCAGCCTGAACTGCATAATGAAACTCTGTCCCCACCAAAAAAAGTCACTATTGTCTTTCCTCTTATATGTAAATATTCATAAAAAGCTTTCTCAAATAATGTAAATGAGATGTTCATGATGAGTCTTTCTAAGTAGTGGCATTAAGATAGTTTAAACTTTCTACATCATTTGATTTAAAGTATAGATCAATTTTATAAAAATCATCAATTTTCTTTTTTTTTATTTTAGGGAAGGGTCACAGGGTGTTCAGGTTCTCATTACTAAATGAAACTTGTGGTGATCCGCCTGTTTACAGCCTCCCAAGACCTGGGATTTCAGGCATGTGCCACCACACCCAGTCTCAATTGTAGTCTCAGTGCACCCTGGGGGTGGGGCCAGCACGCAGGCCTGAGGATTGAACCCAGGGCCCCTGGGGCGTGCTTGAAGGTGCTCTAATCCACTGAACTGTTTGGCTGGCCCTGCAATTTTCATTTAAAGAGAAGTCAATAGGATAAAAATTCATCTACAGTTAATTCTAAACAAGGGTATATGACAGATTTTCTTGCCTTTTTTTGTTTGGCACGGAGAATTGAACCTAGGACCTTGTGCTTGCCAGGCAGGAACTTTGCTATATCCCAGGCCCTCATTTTTTTGCATCCTAATGTTTCAAAAAATAAATACAATTTTAAAGTTTTGGAGAAAAAAAAATCCAGATATTTGTGACATTAAAGAAAAAAAAAACTAGCCTAGAAAAAGACTTGGAAGAGAAGCTGGGCCATAGTGGCACACACCTGTAGTCTCAATACTTGGGAGGCTGAAGCAGGAGAATCAGTGTGAGTTCGAGACCAGCCTGAGCTACAAAAGGTGAGCTCAAGGCCAGCCTGAACTGCATAGCGAGACCCTGTCTCAAAAAAGACACACACACACACACACACACACATACACACACACACATACAAACACACACACACACACACACACACACAGAAAGACTTGGAAGAGATTGAAGATATCTTTCAACTGATGGACAAATAAAAACCTTGTTGCTCCGCTCTGGCTAGTGGGCAGAAGGGCCACGCAACAGATTCTGGAATTATCTGAGATCATTTTCTCATTTTTTCTGCATTATCTTCATACCCTCCTGCTGCCTGGAATGCACATAAAATGTCACATTTTGGACCACAACAAGAACATCCAAAGCCAAGCAGCAAGACAGAATGTGCTCAGTGAGAATCATCTAAGCCTTAGATTTAGCTACCCAGGCAATAGGCGAGTGAACTTCTGCCTAGCTGAAGCCATGGAAGTGATCCAAACGCACACACGCCCCCCCATCCCCACGCAGGAAGTTAGTCTGCTGTACCATTTGTACTATATATCATCGAGGAAAGAGAGATCTACTGGTTTGTTGTATCAGAACATGTTACCTGAATGTGACAAAAATGGGTTTGTAAGGAAATACGAAGACAATATTTTTATGAACTGGTGATTAGAAAGGAGTTTTTTCCTTTTTGTTTGAGACAGAGTCCTGCTATATAGCTCAGGCTGACCTTGAATTCATTGTGTAGCCCAGGGTAGCCTCCAACCTGTAGTAATCTTCCTACCTGAGCCACTTGAGTGCTGGGATTGCAGGCATGTGCTACCATGTCTGGCTTTGTCTTTTTTTTTTCTTAAGATGGGATCAAACTTGGGACCTTGAGCTTGCCAGACATGCTTATGCCACTGAGCTATCTCCCCAGCCCTCTGATCTTTTCTTCCTTTCCAAATTGATTGTTCTCTCTCTCTCTCTCTCTCTCTCTCTCTCTCTCTCTCTGTTGTGCTGCTGTGCATACAACCCAGGGTCTCATGCATGTTAGGCAAGTGCTCTACGACTAAACAACATCTCCAGCTTTTTTGTCTTTTTTTTTTTTAAAGCAAAAATTAAAATCATGGCTGGCCAAGTAGCTCAGCAGATTAAAGCTCCTGCAAGCAGGTGAATGGGCCAGGAGTTCAATCCCCAGGCCTGCCATGCTGGCTGGCCCTACCCCCAGGATGCACTGAGACAGCAATTGAGACTGGGCGTGGTGGTGCACACCTGTAGTCCCAGCTCTTGGGAGGTTGTAAACAGGATGATCACTATGAGTCTGATCTAGTAGTGAGACCCTGAACACCCTTAGACCCTTCCCTAAAATAAAAAAATAAAAAAAATTAAAATGGTAAGCTTGACAATATAAAAAATTTTAAACTTATTTGTTTTTTGTTTTTTGAGACAAGGTCTTGCTATGTCATTCAGGCTGGCTTTGAACTCACTGTGTACTCCAGGTTGGCCTTGAACTTGCAGCAATCCTCCTGCCTCAGCCTCCTAAATGCTGAGATTACAGACATGCACCACCACACCTGGCAAAAATTTAAACTTCTATGTTACAAAAGAAATCACAAACAAAAATAAGATACACAAGAGGCTTGGAATGTAACATTTCCTGAGTGACATTTGTCATGATCAAGCATAGAGTAGTCAGGAGGGACAGGGAGAAGGAATGTCAGTTAAGTTGGGGACTGACTACATATTCCACTTTTCAGGCAGTCACAACGCTCATTAGCTAACAGCTCTGAAGACTTCTACAGAAATGGTTTGTTTGGTATGGATCCCAGCATTCTTCAAGATCATGTTGTTGGACCAATGTTTCCTTGTTGCAACATCTATGAACTTCTCTTGGGAGTATGAAGAATGAAGAATACTGGGAAATGCTGTCATGAGAACGAACATTGAGAAATGATCATTAACCACTCATGTCTTGGTACTTGAGTGCTTTGAAACTCGCTGGGTTTGCTACTCAGTGCTTTTTGGTGGTGGTGGTGGTGTTCATTTTTTGAAACTGGGTCTCGGTACATAGCTCTACCTGGCCCTGAGGTCACTGTGTAGCCCAGGCTGGCTTGAAACTGCAGCAATACTCCTGCCTCAGCCTCCTAAACACTGGGACTACAGGTGTGCACCACCACACCTAGCTGTACTCAGTGCCTTTTGACCTGAAAAACTTGTTCTGGTACCTGCGGCTTGGCCCTTGCCACGCATACTAGAACTTGCTGGCGTGGATTGCCTCATGACTTGCTGCCTTCCTAGCCAAAACAGTTTCCTCTTGTCCTGCCTTCCGGGACCAATTAACCACATGGCAGGCAGGCACTGAGGTTCTTCTGTGCTCTGCTTTTGTGACACTGTTGTTAATTCTGATTTCTTCAGAAGTCCTGTCCAGAAGCAGCATAAAAAGAACAGTAGTAATAAGAATGATGAAGGAATTTTTGGTTTGGGAAATAGTGAATTCTCCTCATAGTAGAAACATACCCCAATGGGAGGAAGAGCTGTAGGGAAGGCTTTCCCTTGGTGGTGCTGCTGGCAATCCACGCTTTGAAATATGCCCAAGTAGAGACAAATGACCATTTGAAGGGTAACTAGGGCAGATCCCAGGGAGTCGTGAAGCAGAAAATGGCCATTGGGAGAGCCTTTCCAGTTATGAGAAAAAGAATAGCAGAAATGGTCTAGAATGACTAAATCAGCGCTGACATCATAGTCTCCCTTTTTCCTGACATTAAGGTCCTTCAAGTCTGGAAACAGTACATTATGGAAGGATACATTTCAACTGGGAAATGTTTACAGCCATTTACTTTCTTTTTTGAGACAAGGGTCTCACCATGTCTACCAGCTGCCCACGCTGGGCTCCTCGCGATCATCCACCTGTGGGTAGTGCCTACGTGTTTAGATGAGTAACGAAAGGAAGGGGAAGAGGAAGGCCGACGAGCTAGCGAGGGCTGGGCCGCAAGTGCCAACTTAGGCCCAGCTGCCCTAAGCACACGCTGGCCTGCTATGAGCAGAAATGCTCACGGAACAGCCGGCGGGCCAGGCGGGGGCTGAGATGCCAGCTCCTCAGGGGGACAAACAAGGACAGGGGGCGGGCAGGGCCTCTGGGGGCAGGAGTGTGGGGAAGGTTCAGCTGCCCTGCAAGTACCACAGGGGTGGGGGGCGCTCTCTGGGCCCCCAGCCGGTCCACGCAGATGTGCGTGTGTGTGCATGTGCATGTATGTGCGTATGTGTGCGTGCATGTGTGTGTGTGTGCGTATGTACACGCGCGTGTGCAGCACCAACACACCTGGGGTGGCCAGTGGAGGTCGGGGTGTGCAGGGCAGCTTGGCGCTCATACAGAAGAGAAGGAAGCTGGAGGATGGGAGAGGAGGTTCCTGGGGGCGTGGAGGTGGGGAGGACGCGGAGCCCCTCGGGCCGCCCGCC
This sequence comes from Capromys pilorides, assembly GCA_004027915.1. NCBI lineage: Eukaryota > Metazoa > Chordata > Mammalia > Rodentia > Capromyidae > Capromys > Capromys pilorides. The sequence goes on along the minus strand of PVKN010001256.1, from coordinate 31,409 downwards.
CGCGCGCACAGGAGTTAGTTTTCAGAGTTGCGGCCCCGCGGTTCCCGCGCGGTGCCCGAGCCCCGAGCTCCGAGCGCGGCTCCTCCAAGCATCCCGCGCCGCGGTTGCGCAAGGTCCCGCAGGCTGCTCCCAGGCAGAGGTCGCCGGGCCGGACGCGCCGGTCCCGCGGGCTCCTCAGGTGGGACCCCGCCCGGCCTGCCCGCGGACTACAAGTCCCGGCAACCCTGCCGGCCCGCGGCGGAGACCCCGGCGTCCGGGCCCGAGCGCTCGGCCGGGCGGCGGGGCGGGGCGGCGGGCGGCTGCTCCCGCCGCCGCCGAGGGGAGTTTCCAGGAAGTGGCCATATTGGATCCATTCAGCCGCAGCCGCCGGCGAGCGCGTCCCGCACCGGCCGCCCGCCCGCGCCCCAGCAATGGCGGCCACGGAGCTGGAGCGGCGCGCGGTGAGGCGGGGCCCGGGCAGGCGGGCGCGGAGCGGGCAGGCGGGCGGGTGCGGAGCGGGCGGCCGCAGGTGTGAGCACGAGCCGGGGTCCGCGACCCGCGGGGCTGCGTCCGCGCGGCGGGCGCAGGTGCGGCTGAGGGGACGGCGGGGACGGGGCCCGGGGGCCCGGACGCGCGCGGACCCGGATCGGAGACTCCTGCTGTCCTCCTCCCTCCATGTCCCCTCCACGTCCCCTCCGCGCCCCCGGGGCGCGCCTCGGCCGCTCGGGCCTCAGCGTCGGGGCTGCGGCAGCTGGTCCCCACGCTCGGGCGCTCTGCATCCAGCTCGGGGATGCAGCTTGGGGCTCCTGTCCGGGCTGTCGCCTCCGGGAGTGACGGCCCGGGGTCCCCGCAAGGGAGGCTCTGGCTCTGAGCCAGGCAGTGGCTAACTTCTTAGAGGTTTTTTAAAAATAATAATCGGGGGAGAGGGAGGCTTTTGAGGGGTTGTGTCTGCTCGGCCCCGGTGTCGGAGGCTGGGTCTGGGTGTGTCCGGAGGTTAGGCTGTGACAGCGAAGGAAACTGTGTCCTCCTGGCCATCAAGGGAGGCACTTGGGCCGCTGGGGAGGAGGAGGGGAGGGAGAAAGGGGGAGGGGGCCCGGAGCTGTGGGGAGGGAGGGGAATTCTGACTATGTGACCGATAACGAATTGGTTCTGGGCTAAATAAGGGAGCGGGCACTTATGTAATTAATGCTATAAATACTGTCATCTGAATTTATATATGTAGATGTCTTCTTTAATCTCAAAATATGTTTGTCGGTCTATTTTGGAACGCGCATAACTAAGCAGGCGCCCTTGATTTCGTAATTTGTTGCACCGTGGTGTTGGATTCCTTTTGGGGAGGGGGCTGTGTGGCAGTTGAGTAAATTAAACTACATGAAGAACAGACCCAGAGGCTGGGCTAACCCAAGACCCACTTCCCCTCTCTCCTGTACGCTGGAATTTAAATACTGGAGGAAGGCAGCTCCTGAATCCTAATAGGCTTTTGGAATTGCTGGGGCAGGAGACCTCTGTGTGCTTGCTCATGGCCGTGCATTTCCTGTCTCCACCTGACCAGAAGTTATGTCTGGGTCTTGTCTGTGGCCAGAGGTTGCTCTCACAGTTGATCTTGCCTGTGGAAGCGGCATGTAGAAGAACCAGAATAAGACGGCTGACAGGAATCCTAGATGCTGCTTGTTAGCCACATGACCTGTGACCTGTGTGAGGTTCTTAACCCCTCCAGGAGTGTTCGTGCCTTCACAGGGCTATGGTGAGGACACAAGCAGATCATCCCGAGGTGGGCTGCTTGAAACCTAGCATCTCTGTGGATGTAAAGATGGGTCCTCTCTCTGTGAGGAACCTGCCCCATCATGAGGCCCCTCTGGAGGGGCTTCCTTCCTCCCTGCACATCCAGAGCGCATCCTCAGATGGCCAGTGGGGGCCTTCCTCCTGATGGCTGCTGGACCTTCTCTGAGCAGTTTGGGTACTGTACTCCTGGTGGCCAGAAGGCCGGGACCCAGGGAAGAGTGTGAGCCTTTGCTACTGTGCTTGGTGAACCAAGAGTGACAGACCCCTTCTACAGCTGACTCCTGTTTGGACTTGGATGTGGTTGAATTCGGGTGGAGAAGTTGGGTGGAGATGCTGGGTGGAGTTTGGCTTGTATTTAGGAGTCTGAGCTCCTTTCTCCTCTGCTGGCTTATCATCCTGGGAAAGGCGTTTATTTGCTTGTCTTGCCACAGCCATACTGATTGATTCTTCAGAGTTTGTAGCCTCGTTGTGTCTGGCTTCTCACCAGTTCCAGGGTCTAGTGGTGGACTGGGCTGTCCTGATCTGGAGCTGAGGAGACCAGACCAAGATGGACTGGGAGATCCAGCCTGCAGTCTCCTGGTTCCTGCATCTGGGGTGGATGCATGTAACATGGTCTTTAGCCCACAGGCTCAGTCCCGAGGTGTGGGTCGGTGCCTGCCCTGTAGCTTGTGAGGACGCGCTTGGGAGTTCCTGTTGTCTTTTCTCTCTCGGGCAGCCAGACTACTGACCACCCTTGCTTGGCCCCTTCTCTGCTTCTGTTTCTCAGCCTTCCGGTCCTGAGCACCAGCTCTTCTGTTTTTCTTATCAAAATCGGGAAGGGTGAGGCTTGTGCTCCATGGTGAGGGACCCTGACCCTACAGGCCTGGGGAAAGTAAGATATGGGGGGGAGAGAAGAAACGTGAGGCACCTCAGCTCACGCTGGCGCTGGCGTTCTTCCCAGCCTGTCATACCCCTCCTTTATTCTTAGTACCATCTGTTACTTCTGTTGTCACCCCTGTAATCTTGACACCTCCCCAAGAAGCAGACTATCCAGGGAGTGCCTCTTCTGTCCTGAAGCAAGAGATGTGGGAGGCAGCCCTGGTACCTAGTGGGGCCCAAAGCCCCTGTCACTGCTAAACACTCCATGTCCTGTGAAAGCAGCCAGTCACCGCATTGCTGAGCCTTACTGAAGTAGAAGTGAGAACTGAGTAAGAGTTGTATGGCAGCTATTAGTGTCTGGTGGCATTGAGGGGTCACATGTGAGCACCAGGGCGATGCTGCAGCTTCCTGCTCTCTTGGAGGTAGGTGTGCCCTGCCTTCCCTCCCTCAGGGCCTTGGGCCTTGCGCTGGGTGCCCACCCTTTGGTCTGCCTGGATCTTCACTGGACTAAGTCAGGGTTGCGAGGCAAGGGTAGTGGAAAGGCATTGCTGATGCTGAAGAAACAAACAAAACTAAATGGTAGGAGGGGTACTGGATGTTTGGTGCCCATTGTGTGTTTGATGCCAGCAGTCTATGGTTGAGTGAGGAAGCAGACTTTTTCCATTAGCCAGTAAAGGACTACCCAAGCCTCGGGTGCCCCTTCAGATGACTAGGATGGTGGAGCCCCCTGAATCCTCAGATGTAAGTGGGCTAGGTAGAGGTAGGTATTGGGACTAGGAGGGCCATGGAAGTCTCTGTGGCTGTAGTCCAGCTACCTTGAGACAAGACCAGCAGCAGCGTTAGCAGCAGGATGACAGAGCAAAGGGCCACTGCCAGCTGGCCTCTGTCAGTCCCTTGTAGCCATCTTGGGCTTCCTGCCTGTGTGCTGCCCCTTGGGCCTCAGGATCCCGAGGCTTGACCCCCACAGCACAGGCCACATCAGCCAACTAGATGTAGAGCTGTGCAAGCAGGTGAGAGGCACGTTGGCCTGGGGAAGGGCTGCCACCCAGGACAGGCAGCCTTCTAGGTGCAGCAGGAGTGCTCTGTGTTGACTTCCTCAGGGGGTGTGTACATGTTCACGGATTATGAGAGGACCAGTGGCTGGGGAGAGGCAATGAGGGCTGGCCAAGGGACACCTGGACTGTAGGTAGCTGTGGTCCCCGGACCTTGGGACAGATTAAATGTCCTCCTCCTCAGAACACATAGCTTCCAACTCTGGAAGTACAGGCCAAGTGGGAGGGACAGACCAGGGGGAGAGTGATGAAGCCCTGTCTGGTTGAGGTGGATTTCTGTCTTCCAAGGGCCTGGGGCTGCCTAGGTCCTGGGGTTCAGGACAGGCTGTAGGTGTGGACCTGTGTCTGTTCCTCACACCTAGCTGTAGGCCAGGGCCAAGCCTATCCATCTGCCTGGTGTGGGGTGAGTGGTCAGAGGGTGGAGACCTGTCAGTGTCACCTGTGCCTGCACTAGCCATCTTGGTGCCTGTGCAGTCCTCTGTCCCTAGAGAGCACCCTCTGCTGCCCCCTTCCAGCCTAGCCACCCCTTAGAGCACCCTCCCCATGTGTTCTGGGGTAGCATGCACGCCCTTTCTCTGGCTGCATCTTGGAGCCCTAGAGTGTATGTGTGCCCTAGGCCTGTGGCACGGGGATGATGGGCATAGCTTTCTGGAAACATGACTTTTTTTGTCTTTTTGAGGCAGGGTCTTGCTATGCAGTTCAGGCTGACCTTGAGCTCACTTTTGTAGCCCAGGCTGGTCTCGAACTCATGCCAATCCGCCTGCCTCAGCCTCCCGAGTGCTGGGATTACAGGTGTGCGCCACCACGCCCAGCTTAGAAAACCTGACTTTGACAGGAGATGTGAGTCCAGCCACCCTCAATAAACTGCAGCCTGGTTGTATGTGTGCAGGAAGACGGAGTAGAGCGTTGCAGGGACAGGGAAGCAGAGAAGGCTAGGACTGGGGTCAGGGAGGGGGTGACCTTGGGCTGAGGGGGTAGTTTTGCTCACAGATTCCTTTATTTCTTAGGGCGTGGTGGGGAATGATTGGCCTCATGAGAGTGACTGGTGGCCCAGTCACACTCACCCGTATTACCTTGGCTGTCACCATGGTGCTACTAGGAAGGTTGATCTCTGCTGTTCTATTTTCTGTAACCACAGTAGTTGAGAGACACTGGTTTCCAAGTGTCCTCCCAATTAGGGACAGGTAGGACCTGTCTATTCTTTGGTTTACTTCCCCACCCGGGGAAGCAACATTCCCCACCCCCATCCTCCCACTTACTGTGCTTCTGGTTATTTCCCGTGACCTCTGACCTGGGCCTAAGGCTTGCTGTGGAATCCTGGGACCAAAGCCTAAGCCCTTCCTGGGAAAATTCCTGGGATTCCTTTTGGGCTCAAGGACAGTTGTACTTAGAAGTAGGGGTTCTGGCCTGAGGCTTCTGCTCTGGCTATTTAAGGCCTCAGCAGCTGGCCTAGGGTAGGATGGTTATGCCTGGAGTATGGGTGGAGGAGGCTCCCAGTAGTACAGTGACTTCTGACTTCACAGGGCCTGCTCCAGAGCCAGAGCTCTCCTGGGAAGCGGGCTTCCTGTCTGCCTGGCGGGATACTGAGGCCTTTAGATGCTAGGACTAGGAGCCTAAAGAGAGAAGAGTCCCAATAGCCCGGCATGGTGGAGCACACCAGTACTTAAGAGGTTGAGGGAGAAGGATTGTTGTGAGTTCAAGGCCAACCTGAACCACATAGCAAGACCCTGTTTAAAAAAAAAAAGTTCCAAGCCCAAAGCACGGAGAAACTCTGGCAGGCCTGGAGTTGGGGGACTGCTCTTTACCCAGGATTCAGGAACTGCATTCCCTGAGGTGGGGTGTCCTCTCCACTTCCACTCCAACCAGTTCCCTACATTGGGCTCTCTGTTCATCCACACTTTCTCAGGCTCTGTTGATTGGGACATCCAGCGTATTCCCAGTTCCCTCTGGGTAGAAGCCTGTTTTGTGGGTGGATAGGCCACCCAAGTCCCACCTTGCCTCTGGATGAAATGGGCAGTTCCTCTTGGCTGGCAGTTTGGGCTGATCCAAAATGCTTGGCCCAAGCGTTCCCTGACCAGGAAGAGGACTCCCTAGTTAGCCACTGGGTTGCATAACAAAGTGCTGTCTCTGCTGTGTTTCTGGATGGCCAGGCCCAGTGGAGCCCAGCCAGCCCAGGCAGTTATTATTTCAGTGGTTGTCTTTGATGTGCCAAAGAAGCGGGGGCACAGCAGCCTGGGGCTTGGCTGAGTAGCCAGGCTTGTGAGTGATAAGAGAGGGGTGGTGGTCCCGATGGAGTTTCTTGTATGTGTGTGTGTGTGTGTGTGTGTGTGTATGTGTGTATGTAACTCAGCGCTGCCAACTCTGTCCTGGGGTTTTGAAGACACTGGGAGCCCCCAGCACCCCAGGATCTGCCTCTGTCCAGGGTCAGAGTCAGGGTGATGCATCTTCTGAAGGTTCCTTCCCGTGGAACAATGTCTTGGTCCTGAGAAGGATGACTGGACTGTCACCTCCCAGACCAGCCCTGACATGTTATGTTGGGCCTTCCCTAGACTCTCAGTCTGTCTCAGTTGTGGAGAATTTCACATAAAGATCTAGATTTGGGGATTCTCATGAACACTTGGATGACTTAGTAACCCCAGCCCCGCATCCCCATGGTTGGCTGGAGTTGCGTGACAGTGGTTGCCACAGGACACACAGGAGCATAGGCTCTGCGATCCCCCACCACCCAGGCCCACCTCTCCCCGGGAACTCACTCTTGCCCACATCAGTGCTGCCTTTCGCCCACCAGGTGGCACAGCAAATGGCAAGAACGGGAGCCATCCCAGTCACACTGTCTGTTTCAGATCCCTGCTTCCCTGAGCACTGTGGTACTGTGCAGTTACCAAACCTCTTGGTGTCTCTGTGGCTTCACTGTACGACTGCAGCCGGCCTTCTAGGGCCGATGTGTAGACTCAGATTAAATTAGAGTCATCATACGTATCGAGCCCTCAATGAGTGCTGTTGTGGTGGTCGTTGTCATTTTCCTATCCTGTCCTCTGTGCCTGTCTGTGTCACTTGCCTGGCATTTCTAGGCATTGCAGAATCAGCCCCCTAAAGCCCATGGTGTGGCACCCCTCTTCTCACTGCCAGCCTTCTTGGTGTCTGGCACGGGGAAGGTATGTCCCGTGTATGACTTGGTAGACCCAGCACGGGGAGGCAACGTTGACAAGTGGCTTAGGGCAGGGTTTGCCCTGCTCTGACATCTTTGTCCTGCCCTGGCGGGAGCTCTAGCTTCTCACCACTTTCTTTGCCTTTCTTTGTCGGCCACCTGCAGTGGCAAAGGACTACGTGAGTTCACATGGGGGCCTTGGTGGGGTGCTGGGTCATCTGCGACAGCTGTTGCTTCCTGTCATGCTTGGCCTCCACACTGCTCCTGCTGGAAGCTCCTGTTTGCCTGCCTCCCTTCCTGCCCTGTGCACCCAGAGCTGCGCTGTGGAGGAGACTGGCACTGGGGCAGAACCCGCCAGCTGCTAAGGGCTGTCTGACGAGGGGTGGAGGGAAGAGCCCAGAGTGGGGCCACCAGCAGCTCTCACTTCTGATTTCTGGTTCTGCCTGCCTTAGGCTGGCTCCCCCAATGTTCACAGGACGGTGATGCAGATCCGGCCTGGTTTACTTGCTTGGCACTGGGTCTACCATGGAAGCAGGCTGTTTGGCTTCCACCCATGGCATTGCTGGCAGCAGGAAGGCTTTCTTTGCTTTGTGGCACCCGAGCTCTATAGAAGCTGCTTTAGGGGCTGCTGGTTCTTCTAAGCTGCGACCCCACTCTGGTCAGCAGGGAGATCCTAAGGAGTGAACAGCACACCTAGGATCACATGTTGTGGATGCCGAATCCAGGCTCATGGAGGCTGGCATTAGTAAGAGTCACCTTTAAGTAAGGCCAGGAGTCACATCAGTTATGGGACCCTAGGAGAACAGTGCCTCCAGCAGGGCCAGAGCCTGACGTCCCTCAGTGTGTGTCAGTGTGTGTGCAGAAGCACATGTGTGTTGCATAGACTGATACCCCCACTGGTCCTTCAGGTTCATGTACAGACATAATCTGGGTCAGGGGCCCCGGTGACCGACAGTGCCGCTTTGGCAGCAGCTCGGGGGTGATGACCTGCCTGTCCTCCACCCCCAGTGCCTCGCTGTGCTGGGATGGGAGGGCCTCAGGAGCCCCCAGGGCTGTGAGCCTCTGAAGTCCTGGACTGTGAGAAAGTGGGGGTGGGGGCTGAGGCATAGACAGCCTGTGTCTCTCTGCAAGCACTCTGTGTGTGTGTGTGTGTGTGTGTGTGTGTGGGCACATGTGCGGTTTCCAGACACAGCTGACGCGGTAGGTTTTGGCGGCAGACTACAGGATGTTGAATTGCATCCTGATTGTGTCACCCTTGGAAGAAGAGGATGAATAAACACATAGCTTTCTCTGCAAGCACAGTGCGCCTTACATTGTGGGGAATTTTAGTAGTGCCCAAAAAGAAAAAAGCTCCAGCCTCACTGTTCTGTCTTCCATTTGATCCTCACGCTGCCATGAGCAGGTGGAACAAAGCCTGAATAGTCAGGCCCTTTGTGAGGCAGGCGGCGTGGTGGCAACCAAAGCCCATGTTCAGCAGCTTATGAGTGGTCAGTGTCATCCAGTACTGGGTATCGGGGAGGAAGGGTGGCAAGGGTGGGAACCTGGCCTGTCCCAGCTTGCGGTTGGCTTCCTGAAGCTTGTGACAGATGGAGAACGCATATATTTAAAGGGTGGCAAAGGTGCAGGGAAGTGGGGTCACACTGGTGGGGAGTTCTGCACAGGATGTAAGAGCTCTGGCCAGGTAAGAATGGTAGAGAGAGCCCTAGAGCTGGGGAAGGGTGGGGCTGGGAAGGTGAGTTCCAAAGTGAGTTGCTGGCTGGAATTGCACATCCCGGGCTCCAGGTGCTGCTTCTGTGGGGGAAGCTGCCTGGGGACCCCTCTTCCTGGTGTTGGCAGCCCTGAGGGAGCTCAGCCTGCGTGGGGCAATTCGGACATGCTGCCGTAGGAAGGGCTATGGGGAAGAGTCAGCTGTTTCAGAGGGTCCTTTGAGAGAGGGGCTTTAGAGAGAACAGGATCTCAGAGGCTCCCTAGACCTGTGTGAGGGTGGTGTCATTGTCCAGATGGCCCTGTGGGCTCTGGGCTATAAGAGATTTGAGGGCCAGAGGGCTCTGGTCGCAAGGAGAGACTGACTGGAGGTTCTGGTAATGGCCTTCCAGGACCTACCTGTCTCCCATCCTCTGCAGCTGGGAGCAGGTAGGACCCTGAGCTCACTGTCCTTTCTGTCCTTGACCTTTCAAGCTGGAAGTCAGGAAGAGGGGCCCCCCAAAGGAGGAGGCTCATTTCTGCCCAGCATGGAGCCGTGTGCATCACTCAGCCCTGGGCCCATCGTGGAAACAGGCTGCTTGGCTGCCACCTATGGCATTGCTGACAGTGCCAAGGCTTCACACTGTGGCGCCTGAGCTGTGAAGGAGCTGCTTTAGGGGCTGCTGGTTCTTCTAGGCCGCGGCCCTGGGTACTTTCCTTGGGGCAGCATCTCTTCCTCATTCCCAAGGAGGCCAGCAAAGCTGTTTACACACACGGGAGTCTGCCCTGGATCCCCTGCCTCAGGTCCTGTGGTTTCTCTTTAGAGCGGTGGGCCAGCTCTGGAGTGCTGGCTCAGCTGGGGTTGGCTGCTTCCCGACCGCCCTTCTGCAGCCAGGCACAACACCCTCCCCAGGTTCTCTAAATACCATGGCCAGACAGATAGGATCAGAGATGGCAGGATGAGTGCTGGGCCCTCTGTGTGGGGGAAGGAGGGGTGGCCGTGGGGGCCCCTGTGCTGCAGCATGTGCAGGAGTGGTTGCCCTGGAGGGGTGACAACTTCGCCCTCTCTCAGAGCCACTTGCAACATGTGTGCTCTCCTTTCTGTGGCTCTCGTTTCTCCAGGCGTGGCCTCCCCACCTTGCCCGGCTTCCCTAGGGGCTCACTGCCTTGCTTTGCTTCTCTCTTAGAGTGTGGAGCCGGAGTCCCGGAGCCTCTCCCTGGGTGGCCATGTGGGCTTCGACAGCCTCCCTGACCAGCTGGTCAGCAAGTCAGTAGCTCAAGGCTTCAGCTTCAACATCCTCTGTGTGGGTGAGTGTCGGGGCCTGGCTGAGGCTGTCCTCACACAGAGGGTGGCTGAGAACCTTCAGGATACCTGGCCACTTGTCCAGCTGCATGGCGCTTCCCAGGCAGAGTAAAAGGGTTTGGTCGGTGTCTCTGCCAGGGTACAGGACAAATGGGGACTAGTGCCCGACTCCAGGCCAGTCTTGTCATGAAAAGAGCACAGGCTTATGAAGGTGCTTTACAAACTGCAGGTGGTTCTCACAGTGATCTTGATTGATTGATTGATTTCTAGTACCGGAGATCAAACTTGGGACCTTGCACTAGATTCATTTATTTAAAAAGCACATACTTAAGAAGCGCATACTCACTGCATGTCAACACCCTGACAAGGCAGTCTCTCTCCTTCATCACAGTAGCACAATGTGACAAATATCCAGCCTGTGTCTGAACAGACGGCTCCACACAGAGTGCCTGTCTCTGGAGTGCCTGGCCAGCCCCTCTGCCATTTCCCTTCCCTCCCCATTGTTAGAACGACACAGTGCTAAGCCAGCTCAGGTCATGCAGTCTGGGCCACCGGTGGCTTTAGACCCTGGCACTGCTCCAACTCCGGGCCCATGCTGGGCCTTGCACAGGGGTGGGACTCAGGGGACTACTCTGTGTTAGATGTCCTGCCACCTTTCTTCTTCCCTCTTTCCTCCTCCTTTGTTCTGCCTCTTCTATCTTTTCTCCTATTTCCCTCTTCCTCCTCTATTCCCATTACTCCCATGCCATTTTCTTTCTTTCGGCTGGAGATCAAACCCAGGGTCTGAGACACACAAGCACCACTGCGTCATCCCCCGTGCATGCATTATCTCCAAGGCCTCTGGGAAGAGGGCTGGGTCATGGGTAGAGTGGGAGCCCTGCTGCCACTTTCTCTTGCATCGGGGCTGAGAACACCTGAGCCCTCACCTGGCCTGGACCCCAGCCAAGGAAAGCCCAGCCCCTGCCTTGGGGTTCATTTCTCTCCCTCCTGTCCCTGCTGTGCAGGGGAGACTGGCATTGGCAAGTCCACACTGATGAACACGCTCTTCAACACGACCTTTGAGACCGAGGAAGCCAGTCACCACGAGGAGTGCGTGCGCCTGCGGCCCCAGACCTACGACCTCCAAGAGAGCAATGTGCACCTCAAGCTGACCATCGTGGATGCTGTGGGCTTCGGGGACCAGATCAATAAGGATGACAGGCAAGAGGCGGGAAGGGAGGCTCTGCCTGGCCTATTCCCCGGGGACCCTTTACCTCAAGTTGCCCCCAGTCTGATAGCCAAGCCCCCACATTTCAGAGGGGCTAGGGAAAGGCATCAGGGAACATCCGGGGCTCTGTAGTCATGAGCTGAGCATTGTTCTTTGGGGCAGGTAGGTTGGAAGAAGGGCTCAGCTGCCCAGGCAGAGAACACAGCTGTTTGTTCCCTGGGAAAAAGGGGTGGTGGAGCCAGGGGGCAGCCTGCTCCCCGGGCCGTGGCTCAGCTCTTGCTCCCAGGTGACGGAGCTGTCTGTAGTTACAGGCCCATAGTTGACTACATCGATGCACAGTTTGAAAACTATCTGCAGGAAGAGCTGAAGATCCGCCGCTCCCTCTTTGACTACCATGACACACGGATCCATGTGTGCCTCTACTTCATCACACCCACTGGGCACTCCCTCAAGTCCTTGGACCTGGTGACCATGAAGAAGCTAGATAGCAAGGTGTGCGCCCCACCCCCATTCTGTGCAGGCTCTGGCCTTTCCCTGGGATGGGACCTGCTGGCTGCAGCTCAGATGTGCCCTGGACCCTTGGGGCCACAGTCGGGCTTGCACACAGCCCCTTGGCTCAGCTCTCTCTGTGTCATATCTTGGCCGTAGTCCCTACCACCATTACCAGTCTCCAGGTCACCCCCTCCTCAGGGCTTTTGATCGAGTCCTGGCCCTGAGCCCCTTCCTTTTTGTTCTCGGCCCTGCTGGCTTGTTTCCTTCTTCCTGGAATGATGTCTGCCTCTAGCACCCTCTGCTGCGAGTTTCCCTTCCCCTCCCCATCTCAGCCTCCTGCCTGTGTTCCCTGGGCTCCAGATGCTCAGCTCTGCCCCTTTCACGCCCTCCCTCCCTTGGGAGTTCTGATCCCAGGGAAAGGCCAAGAGCTCTTGGACCCCCCCTTGGGTTCATTCAAGACGTGAGGGTGGTTCTGTGGAGAGCTCAGAAAGGCTTGGGGTCCTGGAGGACACTCGATGCCATAGTCACCTGTCAATGCTCACATCACTGCCCCCTGCCCCCCCCGCCCCTGCAGGTTGATTTTCACCACTGAAATCTTCAAGATCTTCCCATAGCTACAGTGGATGGCTCACCTCACCTGCTTGGTGGGGAGTTCAAGCCTCAGTTCTTGTTTCTGTCATGTTGTGGATAGTTAAAGACAGCAGAGCATTCTGGATCAAAGCCGGGGGTTCCCAGAGGGCCAGTTGTGGGCTCAGATGGTGACTTAGGGGAACCAGAGCTGTCCAGAGCCTGGCAGCCAGCTGTCACGGCAACAGCCCAGCCTGGCAGCTTTGGGGCAGCCCCATCTTCCTGCTCCTCTCCTAGGGAGGAGGCCTGGGCAGGGCCAGCTGTAGCCAGCCAGCTCACCTGCTCTCCCTCCCCTCTGGCAGGTGAACATAATTCCCATCATTGCCAAAGCTGACACCATCTCCAAGAGCGAGCTCCACAAGTTCAAGATCAAGATCATGGGCGAGTTGGTCAGCAATGGGGTCCAGATCTACCAGTTTCCCACCGATGACGAGGCCGTTGCGGAGATTAATGCCGTCATGAATGTGAGTGTTGAGCAAGGGCCTTGGCTCCAGGGCCAGGGCCTTGGAGCAGCCAGATCGCAGGCCTAGCCCCTGCCGCCTGTGCTCCCCAACATTCCAGGCTTGCCTGCTCCAGGACAGCCAGGCTGATGGGCATCTCCTGCCAGCCAGTCCTGTATCCTATGGGCAGGGGAGAAGCAGAAGGGGACACTGAGCTGCCCCGGGCTTTTCCGGACTAATGTTACAAGGCCTGGCCTCGGGGGACAAGCTAAAGCCAGCAGGAATGACAGTCGAGAGGCCAGGTTAGGGAACCTGAGAGGGAGCCAGCCCCTCAGGTCCTTTCAGGGAGCTCTAAAGGCCCTGAAAAGAACACCCCAAAGACTCCAGGAGAGAACATGTCAGAGTCAGGAGTGCCACGGGGTGCTGAGAGTTCAAGGTCTAGAACATTTTTTCAGATGAACTAGCAGAAGCCCAGCGTGGTGGTGCACACTTTAATCCCAGCACTGGGAGGCTGAGGTAGGATCATTGGAAGTTCGAGGGCAGCCTGGCCTACATAGTGATTTCAAGGTCAGCCTAAACTACATAGTGGGATCTGGTCTCAGAAAATCAAAGACAGCAATAAGACCCCATAGCGAGGCTTTAGCCGCAGGGGCTGAGGCGTCTGCTTGGTGCTCATGTGTACCTGGGCCCTTTCCAGGCACACCTGCCCTTTGCCGTGGTGGGCAGCACCGAGGAGGTGAAGGTGGGAAACAAGCTGGTCCGAGCGCGACAGTACCCCTGGGGCGTGGTGCAGGGTGAGTGCGCCCAGCCCGTGCCCCGCCTGCCTGCGCTGCCCTCCTCCACCCTGTGTGAGCTGCATTGCTGGCTGTCGTGTGCACCAGCTTGCCTGTGTGCCCGCCTGCCTCACGCCCACCTGCCCCTCCGCTTTCAGTGGAAAACGAGAATCACTGCGATTTCGTGAAGCTCCGGGAGATGCTGATCCGGGTGAACATGGAGGATCTCCGTGAGCAGACCCACAGCCGGCATTATGAGCTCTACCGGCGCTGCAAGTTGGAGGAGATGGGCTTCCAGGACAGCGACGGGGACAGCCAGCCCTTCAGGTGACAGCCCATACCTGCCCCTGGGCTGTGTTGGGCCAGGCTGCAGCTGCTGGGCACCCAGTCTCCTCTTAGCCTAGAGCCCACCCGAGTCTGCCCTTGGGCTCCGCCCAGGCCACCTGCCAAGGTCCCACCCTCAGCCTCTCCTCTGGTTCTCCACAGCCTTCAGGAGACCTATGAGGCCAAGAGGAAGGAATTCCTCAGTGAACTGCAGAGGAAAGAGGAGGAGATGAGGCAGATGTTTGTCAACAAAGTGAAGGAGACGGAGCTGGAGCTGAAGGAGAAGGAAAGGGAGGTGCGGAGGCTGCAGGGTGCAGAGGTTGCGGGTGTGGAGGCTGCTCAGCGTGGGGGTTGGCCCTGGCCTGGCCCACACGCGTGTGTGCCAATAACCGCTCTTCCCCCTGCCCACCCCCAGCTGCATGAGAAGTTTGAGCACCTGAAGAGGATCCACCAGGAGGAGAAGCGCAAGGTGGAGGAGAAGCGCCGGGAGCTGGAGGAGGAAACCAGCGCCTTCAACTGCAGGAAGGCGGCTGTGGAGGCCCTGCAGTCTCAGGCGTTACACGCCACCTCACAGCAACCCCTGAGGAAGGACAAGGACAAGAAGAAGTAGGTGGCAGCCATGCTGGCCCTTTCTCCCTGCATTCTCTGAGCTTTGCTTCTACTCTTGCCTCTCTCCTTCTCTCCCTGCTGCTCCCCCCCCCCCACTTCTCTGTCTCTCTCTGTGTCTCTGTCTCTCCTGTTTGCTGTCTTGCTTTCTAGCTCTCCATTCTCACTCTGTTCCCTGCACTGGTGCTTTTGGTGTCTCATAATCCAGATGTCTGTCTCTGTCTCTCCCTCTATCCCTTTCTCTCTCACCTTCTCCTCTTCATTTCCTTGCTCCCTGCTAATTTGTGCTCCTGTGACCTCTCAATCCTGGCCCTCCTGGAGTGCTTGGAAGGCTGGGCCCCACAGGCAGGCATAGCCTGAGAGGTAGAGCTCTGGGTCTGGGGCCGTCACTCAGGCCAGGAGGGAGACAGGCCCTGGGACTGTTGGCATTTGTGTGTGGAAGGCCAAGTGCCTCCACCAAGTCTCTGCGGGCGTGAGCCCTATACTGGCTGGTGGGGGTGGCCTCAGGCAGCAGGGACTCGGGGCCAGGCGACACAGCCCCCTGCACTCTGACCTTTAGAGCTGTTTGGAAGGGATGTTAGTTGAAAGGACTACAGCCCTCTGTAGGGGTATGGAGTTTGGCTAGGGAGCAGAGCTCCTAGGGGAAGCTGAAGTTGTTCCTGTAGAGAAAGGAGCACAGCCTCCAGGGGTGTCATTTGCTTGGTGCCTGATGGGGCCAGTCTGGCCTTTTTCGAGGTGTGCATGGTGATAGGTGAGGAAGCCAAAGCTCTCACATATGTTAAACAGGCCCGTGACCCCAAGCTCTGGCCCAGCCCTCCTGGTATCTTTCCCAGCCTGTGTCCACACCTTGAGCCGGAGCCTACCGGCCCTAGCTATCAGGTGAGAACCCTGGCCACATCGCACAGTGGACATCTCTGTCCACTCTCCTCTGCCCCTGGCCGAACTGGAACTGTCCTTTCCATGGCAGTCCAGGAAATAAGCGAGTATCCCTGTCCTGGGCTCCATCTCCTGGAGTGGTTGGTGTGTGTGAGTGCAGACTTTTCCTGTGTGACAGCAGTGAGGCCCGTGGTCAAAGCCACCAAGTGTGCAGTCATCTGTGGCCGTGGATGTGGCTTCTGTCAAGAGCTCTCCCAGGGCCACTTCCACGTCGTGTTCCCTGACACGCAGGCCACTGCACTGCCTGTCCCTCCGCCTAATCACTTGCAGCGCAGGGCGCGTTCTTCCCACACAGTGCCCTGGCACACAGGCAGAAGCCAGAGGGGAGAACAGAAAGCACTACCCCGAAGGAACTGGGGCCAGAACCAGGCAGTCAGAGGTTGGCTTCTAGTTGTCATTTTTTCCTGCACTGGACATGGTGATTTTTTTTTTTTTTTAAGTTGAGTTGGTAATGTATATAGCATGTCCTAGGGTTTTTGTTTGTTTGTTTTGGTTACTTCCTCTCCCGCTTTCCTTCATCTTTGGGCCCCTTCCCATTTCAGCTGTCTTTTTTTTTTTTTTTTAATGTATTTGGTAACAGGGTCTCACTACACAAGTCAGATTCGTAGTGATCCTCCTGTTGTCAGCCTCCCCACTTGCGTACACTGGGGTTACAGGTGTACGCCACTATGCCTGGTCTCAGAGGCCAGCTCATTGCTCCCAGGGGTGAGACCAGTGCAGTATGTGGCACTGGGGATTGAACTCTGGTCCCTGCACTTGCCTAAGCAGGCACTTAGTCAACTGAGCTATCTCAGCAGCTCTCAGCTATCATTTCTGAGACCTTTTTATAATCTGTGCCCCAACACCCAGTGATCCCACGCCAGCTACTGGCACTGCCTGAAGGCTAAGGCCTTTCCTATCCCCAGGAAAGCCCCAGCCTGGGCTCCCCTCAACCCTGAGAGCTTCTCCTTTCAGTGGCTTCTAGCCATGTCCCCCATCCAGCCCTTGGTGGAGTGAGCTTGATGGTTGGAAGTACCTGGGTGGTTTTCTAGCTGGCCACTCCAAAATCTGATTTTTCTTTGGGGACAGGAGGTAGGGGGGCAGAGGCCTAGGTACCCAGAGTGACTTTGCCCTACATCCTGCCTGCTTAGCCCAGTCTAACTTGCTAAAGAAAACCTAGGCAAAGTTTCTGAGAAAGATGTGGAGAAATCTCTCAGAAGTCAAATCAGTCTTGGAGCCAGGCTGGCCCTAGGCCCGGGGGTGGAGGGGAGGGGAGTTGGGGGTTCAGGCCATCTACGGGGCTCCCGCAAGCTTCAGGGGTGCTCATCACTCTTGTCTGGTCACCCTGGCATATTGTCCTCCGGGCCCAGCCAATAGACCCTCTGTTGGCTAGATCTGCTGGGAAGCTGCAGTTCGTTTGGCCGCTGCCCTTGCTGGCTGTGGAGGCCGAGGTGGGTGGACTGAGTGGGTCTCCCAAGTCCTCGCCCGGCCTGGTAGAGAGAATAGTGAAGATTGGGAGCTCATTTTGGAGGCTGGTATTTTTCAGGACCATTTAGTTGAATGGCTTTGATTGGTGGTCGTGTTTGTTCTTTAAATTTTAATCCATTTCTGCAAAATTACTTCCCAATCAGATCTTGACCCTCAGCCTGGGACGTCACAAACTGAAGCCAGTTCTGCTTCGCCCGTCACAAATGCCAAACTGACTACCCTTCCCCAGGGTCCGTCTCGCTGTCTTTTGCTTCTGTTTGATTTGGTCTTCGTACCTTTTAATGTGTCTGTTTTTGTTTTGTTTGTTTTATTTTTATTTTTCAGTTAACGCACGCACAGACTTACATGTCAAGAGCGGACTGTCATGTGTTAAGACTTTCATGTATTAAGTTGCTTGAGTTACACCTTGTGACCCTACTCCCATAACATGGTGTGAGGACGGACGGGGAGCCAGGACAGACTCCAGTGTTTACGGCCTTGCCCCACCCCAGCCAGGCCCCAGGCCACCCTTGGGTCTGTGACCCATGCCCTCTATGCAAATGTGCAAAAGCCATGAATGCTGGAACCCTAAACTGACAAGGTTTATTTTTTTCAGAGCCAGTGGCTGGTCTTCCATTTACAGTGTCACTATCCCTTGACGGAGCAGGTATAAGCCACTCTAGCGAAGGCCCAGCCGCAGTGCTAGGCCTCAGTGTCCAGTGTCCAGATGGCGGCTCACGTGGTGCCCCAGGCTCAGCCTGTGGTCTGGTAAACGCGCTGCAGGATTTGTCTGCTCCCCTCTTATTTTAATTTTTTCTAACCTAGAGTTTAATTTCAATAATAACTGAGAAATTTCTAAATTTTATTTTGGCACCAGCATAAAGACAAATAATATTCTCTTCCATTATTTTTGTAAGTAACACAGACTCCCTGGTTTTTAAAAACTAAAAAACCTCTAAGCCTTTCTTATGTACAGAGTACTCCTATAATGATCTACAGGGAGCGGTGGGTAATAAACTTCCTGTACTGACAGTGTTGGAACTTTCTTTACCAATGGAAGTGGAACATGAGCAAGACCATGTCCAGCGCTTTCACTGTGAATGTAAATGGAACAATCGCCCCAAGCCATTGTCTCTGGCCAGAGGTGCTACCTGGGGAGGGGACCAATGCCATGCCTATGTGTTAGGTGTTGAATTCCAAGCAAGACTCCCAGCCATCCTGGCTCTCCAGTACAGAGAGGCTCTGGGAAAGAGGCAGTTGCCCCGAGCCCATTGCTTCTTTCTTCTGGGCTGAGGCACAGGGCAGAGAGGAGGAGCTGCCTGATACACGTAGGACAATTGGAGAAAAAATGAGCAGTCTGGGGCTTTTCCCACTTCAGCGGCATGCTACAGAAAAACATTGTAAGGACCTCCTAGAGGCATTCACTCTTCTTTGTGCTTTGCACCCTGGGAGGTAAAAGGGGATGTAGCAGCACAGTGCAGAGCCAGGGCCCTGGTGTGCCCTCAGCCCGACCGCTCCCTGGGCGGAGCCCTGCCAGGCTGTCCTCCATATTGCTGGGTTGGTAGCTTTTCACAGTCTCACACTTGTGCATCACCATTTCTCCCTTTCTGCCCAGCCTGCTTTATTGATCTCCATAACTAAATCTGGGCTTCTTCCTGCCCCTCTTGAGATGATGTTGGCTCTGAGAGTTAGGGAGAGGTAGAGTCAGGCTCAGTGGCACATGCTTATAATACCAGCACTCAAGGCTGAGGCCGGAGGATCACTAGGCCTGGCCACGTAATGAGTTCAAGGCCAGCCTGAACTACATAGCAGACCCTGCTTGTCTCTGCCCCACCATGCAAAAAGTACTAAGTGAGAGGCTAAACTCCAACGGGTCCACCAAAGCACAACCAGAAATGGGCAGCCTGTACAGGTGAGGCGCTGCTTATGTCAGGAGTAAAGGAGGTTTCATCAAGTTTCCCTTGATACCCCAAGGGAAACTTCTCCAACTCACAGTTACACCATGACCAGGGCCAGAAACTTGAACTATCTAGGAGGCTACGTTAAGCAGAAAATATAAATAGAGAATTAGGTGCAGGCCTTAGGAGGGGCCTTGCACATTGAAGGGTGCTGTGCGTGGCAAGCAGCTCTTCCGTAGGCCTCGTGCAGGTCTGAAAGCCCCTGGCTCAGAGCCCGACTTGGACACAGCCTCCCCTAGTGGGTGGCTTTCTGACAGCAAGGCTCGGTGCTTCTGGGAGAGTGAGGATGCCTGCCTCCTGGGCCTCCTGGCAGACCCTGCACGTGCCCACTGTGGGCACAGGAAAGGCCTTGCTGTGGTGGTTGATGACCCAAGAGGCTTCCCAGCAGCCCTTGCAGTGTTGGGGTCTGAGCTGCCGCACAGGGCCGTCGGCTTTAGCTCACCTCACTGCACTCCTTCCCCTGCTGTTTGTGTTTAGAATTTTGTTATTTTGAGCTGAGACCAAATTCTTGATGTACAGGGTGAGCTTAAACTTGCCATCCTCTAGCCAGCCCCACCGTGAAGCCTGGCTCCCACTTGTAGATCTCATGTGCCCCTTTTCTCATTCATTGGCATTACTTGGGATGTCCCATGGGACCATGTGGCACTATCATGTCTTCCCTAGACACGTTGGTTTGGGGTAGAGTTGCCATGTAATTAGGACTTGTAAGAGAGAAAGGGGTACTATTAATCATGCTAGGCCAACTGCCCCACCCAGCTGGGATGTGTGGTCTCACCCACTGCAGGGAATCTGAGTCTATAGTTCACAAGTGTATAGACTGACTGCATTGATGTGTCCATCTGTCTGTCTGGGGCTCTGGTACCTGGGTGGGAAGCTGAGGGAGTGTGCCTTGCCAGTCTATTATGTTAATGTGCTTTTCTAAAACTGCTTCACTTGTTAATTCATTTACTCCATTCATTGACTGTTTTTGTTTCTCTCCATTCACTTTGTACTTTTTTTTTTTTCTCCCATTAAATTTTACATTTATTTTGAGCTTTTATGGTGTCTTTTTTGGGCATCTTTTTTGATTTAACAGATTTCCCAGTCCTATTAATACGCTGCAGCTGTGGTAAATAGTGTGTCTTTTCTGTGAACTCGATGAAGGCGAGTGTGCTTGTGCAGGAATCATGCTTCCTCATGGACCCTGTCCGGGCACCTGTGAGTCGCCCACTCTTGGGAGGGAGGACGGAAGAGGAAAGAGTGTTAGAAACAAGCAGTGTAGTCTGCGGCCCAGGAATCCTGGTGTGGTGATTGGGCGGAGGGCCACAAGTAGGCACGGCCTGCTCTCAAGGTAGGCAGGGAAGAGGACCTAGGACAGCTAACATGTGTGCATCTGACTGCATTACATGCACTAACACTGCTAATCTTCATCAGGGTCCCAAGATTAAATGTCCTCACTCTCCCTATTTACAGGTGAGGCAGAGGTTACAGTGTTACTCAGAGTCACACACAAGAGACTGGAAAGATTTGAATGTGGAGTGTCTTAATTCCTGGGTTCAGCTGTTCCTTGTCTTCCTGGTGGAATCATGGAAGGAGATCCCAGGTGTAGCGCTGTTAACATCCCTGCTCTGACAGCAGAAGTCCTGAAGAGTTTTCTAGAGGGATGATGTTCGGCTCAGGAAGGGCAGACTGGTGGCTGAAGAAAAATATACACCTGAGGCCATTTATTGCGAGCCTTTCTTTGATCCTAGGAAGATGAAAAATGAGAAAATGGGGACCTAGGTTAGGGGGCGGAGGGCTGGCCAGAAGATTGGCACTGAGTTGGCCATGGCCCTGCGCAGCTCACCTCTACCTTGGGCGAGGGAGTGAGAGGCGTGTTGTTATAGAGCTTCAAGGGGCTGGGCCACTGGGTATGGAGCAGGCTTACCCAGCCTCCTCATCTGGGGAAGGATTCCCACCCGCTCCTTCCCAGCTGCTCTAGTGCCCCTCGCTATAAGGACAGAGGCCAGGGCAGCTGTGGTATCTCAAGACCCCTTGCCCTGCTTTCTCACTTTGGTCTTCCCAGGATCTGCCTAGCTGACAGCTGCTGATCAGGAGAGTGCTCTGTGTTTGACATGGAGTCTAAGAGTCACAAATGCAAATAAGACCTGGACAGCATTGCCAACAAAGTTTATTTTAATGTAAACTCCGCAAAACAAGATTTGTGTCAAGAAAAGGTAGCGATTACACTGACTGCAATATAGACATGATTATCGTAGATGTGGTCCTTGACCACTGCCACATCCCCAGCCTCCACAGCACAGCATTCACAAAACAGAAAAGTCACCAAGGAAATGTCACAGCCCCCTCTAAGTGCATGGCTGTAATTTAAGCCCCCAGTGCTACTGATGCATCTCCAGCACACAGAAGGTTCAGTAGTGAGGCTTCAGAGAGGCAGCTGGCCTCCCCTCTGCACAAGTAACCTAACACCCCAGTAGTGGGAGTGGCTCATGCACCAGTACCTGCTCCCAGCCCAACAAAAAGCTGAGCCTGCTGCACAGGTATACCCTGTAGCATGCATTCACCGGCAAGGATGCCTCTTTCTAGTCCAAGAAATGCCCTCACTTAATAAGAGGCTGGGGGAAAAAAAAAAATAAGGCTGGGACAGGAAAATCACAAGTTTCAACCCACCCTGGGCAACTTAGCAAGACCTTGTCTTAAAAATCTAGAAGGGGCTGGGGGTGTGGCTCAGTGGCAGGGTGCTCTTGGCTCAATCCCAGGATGGGGCAGTGGACAAAGGATGAAGGTACTTACTGCTTGCTCAGGGTTACTCTACATTTAAGCCCAATCATGTTCCAGATCCAAGCTGTAAATCACTGCCAGGGCAAAGTAAATGGGTGTGGAGAACTGCGAACAGCTGGGAGGAAGCACATGGGTGCGTTTGGGATAGGCGTGGGAGGCTAGAGGGCCCGGCCAGCACAGCAGGAAGTGGTCAGTGAGGACCAGCCCTTGCCCTTTGGTCCAGACCAAGGCCCACTCTGGTCTCCGTTTTCCCAGGAGCAAGAAGGCAGGATGGTGTCTGCTGGGCCAGCGTTACCTCTACTGAGCCCTGCCCCTGCCTTCTGAGGACTGCAGCACTTTTGCGGTTGCTCTTGTGGGCTTGCTGCCCTTCTCTTTACAGGATTAGTAAAGCCAAAGAATTCCTGGTGTCTGAGCCAAGAGCCCCCCACCCCCACCCCATCTCAGAAGCCCTGGTGTTGTGGCCTAGAAGCTGGTTGCCCCGTGGCTAGTTGTCTGCTTGGGCAGATGCTGACAAACTTCTCAGTTCCTGCAGCACAAGCTTCTTGCAGCAGTGGTACAGCTTGGGACTGACCTGTGTGAAAACAGAGGCCAGCTTTGATCAGAGCCATCCTTGGTTCTGAGGCAGCAACAGCCAAGCACTGCCACATTACCATAAGGCAGCCCCGCAGTAGAGCACAGTCTGGGGATGGCCAGCTCCAGCCTCAGTAGCACTCGTCATTATGCATTGTCTTATCTGTCCCAAGGGCTTCTGCCTGCTTCCCACCACCTATATTCAGATAGCCAGTGACAGGTCCAGCATGAAGCCCTCAACATGATACTCAAGACTGCCCCCTCCTGATCTTCTCGGTAATGTCTTGTCACTGAGAAGACATTTCTGTCGCTGTCAGAAGCCCGCTCCAGTTGGTCCAGTGAAGGAACGGGTGCTACACGCAGGTCCACAGGCTGACCAAATATGCACTGCCCAGCCATAGGCCTACTGCTGCCAGAGCTGTCACAGCCAGGGCATCTTCTGCTGCACTTTGTCGACTAGGAAGGGCCCTGCGTATGCACCTCAGTAGGGTTTACAGCATCAGCTGAGTGGGGACAATTAGAGCCTGGCCTGGGGCAAAGTTGATGTCTACCTGTGCTTTCTTTAGCAGATCAGATATAAGATCACAGCAGCCTGGGTTGAGCCTCTCGAACTCTAAGGTGATGATGACCAAAGCCAGTGTGGAGCCCTTGAACTGCAGCAGCTGGTGGCCCGCCATACAGTGCTGCAGTTGCCTGGTCAGGGACGCGGCGTGGAGGGAAGGACTCGTCTGAGGCAGCAGATTCTTCATGTGGGGCTGGCTCAGCATCACTAGGGCGTGGAACTAGAAACCATGGTTTTTAATGTTAGAACAGAAAACCCCACACTTTTCATACAATCAGTGACCAAAAGTCCAAACAATGTCAGTTTCCAATGGGGAGCATCCAGTAGGACCCCAGTCCTTTTCATTTCTGTCCAGGGTCCCAGAAGGGGCTTGAGACTTAATGTTCATCCTGTGGCCAACCTGAGCTTCAGCCCTGGAGAGAAAAGCACTCTGCTTTGTGATATGGTCATGAGGAGCCTAAAGTGTCCAGATGATAAATGTCTCTATTCTGAAAAATAGAAACAGTGTTTGAGATCAAGGTAGCAGAAAAGTTACTTGTATCTGCTTGACTTAAACTGCAACAGTGGCCAGTTTTCAGTGAAACAGCCCTTGGTGATTTACTCTTCACAGCTTTCAAACAGATCCAAACCCCATGACATTTCCATCCCATAATTTTGCCTTACTAACAATCACATCCTTAAGGACGATCATTCCCCTAAGACAAACTAATGTGTGATATTTTCTAAGTGCCAGATCAATATGGTCTAAAGCTTCAGTAAGGATTGTGTGTAGGTGAATAAAGACAGCTAAGTGAATGTGTGTAAAGTGTAGCAAAGCAGACAGATATTTATGTACAAAATTCATAGAATGGAAAGTTAAATATTTTTGCAGTGTGTATTTAAAAAACCATAATAGTGGCATCTAAATATCTTTGTCAAGTTAATTTATTGTCCTGTAAAAAAGGAGAGGCTGGTGGAATGGTGTTGGATGTGCGGCACATTTTCACTCTTCCATGAGCAGTGAGCCTTGTCGGTCACCTCACTGTGGTGCATGTACAAAGAACTGTGCCACCTGTGCTTTGCTGTCCTGTGTCGTGAACAGCTGTCCCAACGGCACGCACGAGTCTCTGGGAGACTCAGCAAATGCCTTGCGCTTACTATGTTCAAGAAGTCCAGAGGTGTCGCAGTGTGGAGGTCCCAGTGCAGGTCCCTCAGAATAGCTATCTCCATCCTCCGCAGCTCGTTCTGGGAATAGCAGGAGCCACAGTGCTTCATGAAGTCCGTTATACATGGAATTGACTGTAAAAAGACAATAAAGAGGCCAAAGCTCTACATCATGCCATAGCAGCTTTTGTTGTCTCATCTATGGGGACTGGGTATCCACAACCTAAGGAGAGGTGTCGTTCAGCGGCCTACCACAGGAAATGTTGAGAGAAAACACCAGCCAGCTGGCTGGCAATTCCCTAGGAAGTTGTGACACTGTGCTCAGACTCGTGTTCTGGAGGCTGGGGCTGGGCCATCTCTGGTCAGCAACAACTTACCCAAGGTTTTCCAGGAACTATGAGGTCTGCCATTCCTGTTCCCCAGCCCTGTCATGGCTATTCACAGAGAGGACATTTAGGCTTTTGAGTTTCCTGTGAGGCATGTCCACAAAACTTCCCCCAGCAGGCTGGTGAGATGGCTCAGCGGTCTAAAGCACCTGCTTAGACAACCACAGGGACCGCGGTTCAATCCCTGACACCACATGTTGCGCAAGCCCCACTCCAAGGCAGGCTGAGCCAGCCATAAAAAAAAAGAAAAGAAAAAAAACCCAAAACTTGCCCCAGTTTCTATTGCACTACATCTGCATGGTCTAGGAAAACCAACTTTTCTCCAGAAGGATGTACTAGGCCAGAGGGAATAAACAAGGTTGTCTGTGAGTAAACATTAAAGTACCAAGCGCATTCCAGTTTCCTTTTTTTTCATGAGCAGAATATATTTATTAAGGGAAAGAAAGCTCCTGTTCAAGAGAGGAACAGGAGGGGCTTGTTCCCGGGAAGCAGTCTCTTGCAGGGACTTTTATAGAGAAAAACCATGTGGTGAGGTAGGCCTAAGGTGGTAGAGAATATGAGAACTTGCTTAGGTGGGTATGAGGTGGGATAAAACTATGGTAAAACTGATCTCCCAACCTGAAAAGTACCAAGTTCGTATTCTCTAAAACCAAAGAATGAATTTTAGGAACAATTGGAAGTTATGAGCAGAATATATTTATTAGGGGAAAGAAAGCTCCTGTTTGAGAGAGGAACAGGAGGGGGGTCCTGAGCAGGTTGTCCCCAAGTTTCCTTCTTTTTGAAGATGACCAAAATACTGTACCTTCCAGAGATACTTCTTTTAAGGGTCATTTATTTTTTGTTGGACAAAAACAACTTGGGTACAAATTGTATTTAACCAATAAGGATTAAAACTGTTGACTGTTCAGAACTGGATGCACACACATACACCCTCCTCAGACCCACACATCAACCCAGGGAGACTGAAGATTGTCGTGATTCCCCCATCATCGAAGTGGAAAAGTCAGAGAGCAGAGCAGGTCTGAGAAGAGTCGTGGCGCACACTCATGAGCAGAAAGCCACAGTGAAACCCCGCGGTTGAGCCCCTGGTGGCAAGGACTGAGCTCCCTGTCTGTGCAGGCCCCCCCACCCCGTTTGAACTCACGGCCTTGTACTTGCCAAGCAGGCACTTTTGTTCTACGCAGCTATGTCCGCAGCCTCCTGTGCAGCTTTTTTTAGGACATAGTTGCTAAGAGCAAAATGGGCTTAAAAGGACCCTTTCAGCACAGCTCAACAGCAAACACCTCGGTTTAGTGCAGGTTCCATCTATCTGGTCAGCAGCAACCAGTGAGGCCAGGTGTAGCTGGCGGGTTCGGCCTTTCCACTTTCCACTTGTGGGGTCGAAGTGTCTTGCAAGCCGCACGAAAGGGGTGAATAGTGGTTTAGCCACGTTTCCCAAGTGCCCACCAACCCCGAGGCACCCACTTTCAGGACCCTGTGAGCTCTCCAAGATTACACCCCACGCAGCCTGGCGGGACCTCCACGGAGCCCTACCTCCTCGTCCTCATTCAGTTTCGCAGCGAGCCTTAAACACACGATTAAGACGCACCGGAGCGTATTCTCTCTTACCTGCAGCAAAAACAGGTTGGGGCAGACCCCAGGAGCAAATTGGAAAGGATCCATGGGGGATGTTTTAAGAAAATAGGGCGCCCCCCCCCGCCCCCCCAAAAAGCCCGGTTCCTCCAGGAGACTGAAGGAAAACGCAAAATGCGTGCCATTCCTAGATAGGCCAGAAAAGATGCTCTTGGTTTCTGAACCACGGCTTTCTGGTCGTGCTCCCTTGTCAGGGGACCGGCAGCTGGCAGACGCACGGTACCTGCTTGGGGACACAGTGTAGTGAAGCGCCGCCGAGCCAATCTTCCCAAGTGCGTCCCGCTGCTTCCTACGGGAAGAGACCTTCCCCAGTTGGGTCCTTCCGCCTTCCCCTTCCAACCACGCAGCCCGAGTCTCGGAGCCAGGCGGGGCGGGGTCAGCGGAAGGCGCCTCCGGCTCACGAGCCGGGCTCGAGCGCAGCACCTTGGAGGCTGCTCTACCCACCTTGGAGGAAACCAAGAGGCGCCCAAAGATGCTAAGCGCCAGATTAAAAGTGGTGCTGGCTAGCTTGAGCTTGTTCTTCAGCACCAGGAGCCACAGCACTACTCCCCGGTAGGCGTCGCGGATCTCGGGTTGCTGGAAAGAGAGGGGATGGCAGGGCAGGTCTCCTAGCGGCAGCAGCTGCGGTGGAAGGGAACCATGAAGCCCCCCGGCCCTTGAGCCAGGTTGCGAGGAGGGCGGATCCGTGCCCGACCCCACGCGTGCCCGCTTCTTGTCCTGAGCAGAGACCCCCCCACACACACACAGCAGGGGACTCGCCAGGGAGCCGGTGACAGGCGACCAGGCCAGGGCGCCCTCCCGCCCGTGGGACGCGGCCAGGGCAGCGCGGGTGGGGCCGAGGGTAGCCTCGAACCTGGATTCTCCCGCTCTGCCAGAGGCGCTCCTCGCGGTCCTTCGCCACCTGCAGGTGCGCCAGCAGCCGGCGCTCGTCCAGGGGGCCTCGGGAGTCGCAGGGCAGGGGCCGCGGGAACGACGGGACCCGAGCCTCGGGGACGGCGGAGTCCGAGCTCGCCCTGCGCTGGGGTGACCTGGATTCCCGCAGCGGCGGAGGCGCCTGGGAGTCCGGGGACTCCGGGGTCCGCCTGGCCTCGGGCGGCGACAGTGGAGGCGGGCGGGGCATCGCTTCTAGGGAGCCTCCAGGGCTCATCCGGGCCGCGGCTCCGGCCCTAGGCGAAGGCGGCTCAGAGCCGCCTGGAGGCTGCGCCCCTGAGGCCATTGGGACTGCGGCCGCCACGGTCCAGGTGGGCTATTATCGCCTAGCCCCGCCCCGCCGGCCCAGGCCCCGCCCCGCCGGCCACTGGCGCAGCTCTGGACACCTGGGGCTTCCGACCAGCTGTGGGGCCTCTCTAGTTTTTGACCTCGTGGAACAACTCTCTCCACAAGTGGTTCGTGCATCCACGCATTTATCTGTTTATTAAGGGCCACAGAGTGTTAAGAAGACTCTGATTAGGAGAAATAAACAAGTTGACTATGGGGTATCCTGAGCATTTCCTCTTTTAGGTCTGTGCTCCATAGAAATCTGCCCTTCTGTACGAAAAGACACCTGCAAAATGCTCAGAGTGCTATTTGTAATAGCCCCAAGCCAGATCCAGCTGGGTATACCTCAATGTCCAAGTGAGCTGTTGAATGAGACAGACTGAGGTCTGTATCTATATGTTTTTGAGACAGGTCTCATAATGTAGTTCCGGTGGAACTTGAGTTCACAGTGATCCTCCTGCCAGTCTCCCAAGTGCAGGAATTACAGGTGTGCACCACAATGTCCAGCAAATTGTGTTATATTGATACAGTGCAGTACTACGCACCATTGAAAACTAATAAACTGCTGCCATAGTCGATACCGTGGAAGGATCTGAAACATCGAATAAGGGTGCAACAGAGAGCTGTTCAAGCGTTTCTGCTGCTTGACTCCTTTCTACAGGATGTTAGTTTAACTTAAAGACACAAGATCTGAGTGGGGAATGTAGCTCAGTGGCGCAGCACCTGTCTGGCAAGCATGAGGCCCTGAGTTTGATTCCACAAGCGCGTGTGTGCAAAAAGAAAACACAAAGTCTCCTGGGTTGTCTAGGTTGGCTCCAAACTCCTGGACTCAAGTGATCCTCCTCCCTTAGCCTCCCAGGAGCTGGGACTACAGGTGTGCTTCAATGTGCTCTAGCCTAATATAAAGTATTTTTGTTTTTTGTAGCTCAGACTTGCAGTGACCGCCTGTTTTCAGCCTCCCCAGAGCTGGTATTACAGGTGTGTGCCACCATGCCAGTCTCGGGGCTGGTGCAGCATGTGGTACCAGCCCCAGCCTCTGCACTTGCCTAAGCAGGTGCTTAGTCTGCTGAACTATCTCATCAGACCAATAGATAGGGTTTAAAGGAGCTTGTGGAGAGCTGAATGTGTTCTGTTTATCTGTGAAAAATCAGTCATGGTGTCCTCTTGTGATTTATACACTTTTCCTGGTTTTATTAAAAATTTTCATCATAATAAATTTACATTTAATGCAAATTAAAACAATATTGAGGAGGTGGGGAGATAGCGCCACAGTCTAAGCACCTGCCTGGTAAGCACAAAGATCTGGGTTCGATCCCAGGTACCACATGCCACACTGGCCCCGCACTGATCCAGCCACTGAAATTGGGTGTGGTGGTGCATGTCTGAGACTGAAACAGGAGGATCACTATGAGTCTGAGTCGAGTGGTGAGACTCTGTACCAAATAAATAAATTTATTTATTTTTAAAAAATCATTGATATTCCATCTCATCCCAGAAAGAATGGCTAATATTAAGAAGCCAACCAATAACAAATTGCTGGTAAGGCTGTGGGGGAAAAGGAACCCTTCTCCACTGTTGGTGGGACTGCAGACTGGTGCAACCACTGTAGAAATCAGTGTGGAGAGTCCTCAAAAAGCTAGGACTAAAGGTCCCATTTAGCTCAGGTGGTCCCCTTCTTGATATCTTCCAAAAGGAGTTAATAGCACCATACCACATTGTTATGTGCACACCCATATTTACAGTGGCACAGCTTGTACTAGTTAAATCATGGAAACAGCCCAACTGCCCATCAACTGATGAATAGAGAAAGAAGATATAGGTTTTTAATACAATGAAGTACTACTCTGCCATAAAGAAAGATAAACCTAAGACATTGCTAGTTAAATAGATGCACCTTGATGCCATTCTCTTAAGTGAAATAAATTTGACACACGTGTAAATACCACATTGTTTCTCTGGTGTGAGAAATGCGAAGTATAAATAAGAACAAAATGTACAGTAGATCTTGTGAAATAGAAAGAACATGGTCAAATAGGAAGGAGGATAGGGAGGGAGGAGAAGGAGAAGTAAGGGTAAAGAAAAATGATGGGAAAAGAAGAAAATATTGAGAATAAAGCTTTTGTAAAGAAAGGAAGAGGTTGGAGAGGAATGGGAAGAAAAGAATCAAGCTATATATCAGGTACAGATACAAATACACTATAATTAATGTGATCATTATATATATCTAAAGTGTATCAATAAACTTAACAAACATGATAAGTTTGCATTTAAAATACATGGGAAGTAAAATAAAATACATGAGAATATTAGGAAGAGAGGAACTGAAAAAACAAAGCAGTGCTGAAGGAGAACTCCCCCAGTGAATGTCGGATACCAAGCAACAGGTCTAGGAAGCTCAGGATACACCAAGCAGGATGGACACCAAAAAGTGCACATAGGTGCTCACATTAAAATGGCAGAAAATAAAAGATAGAAAAAAGGTTGCTAGATGTGGTGGCTCACGCCTCTAATCCCAGCGCTTGGGAATCTGAGGCAGAAGGATCACTGCAAGTTTGAGGCCAGCCTGGGCTATGAGGTGAATTCAAAGCACATCTAAAAGACATTTCGAAACTCTTTCTCCAAAAAGAAACATAAGAACAGGGGCTGGCAAGATGGCTCAGCGGTCTAAAGCGCCTGCTTAGGCAAGCTTAGGCAACCCCAGGGACCACAATTTGATCTCCAGCCCCACATGCTGCACTAGCCCCACCCCCAGGGCTGACTGAGTGGCCATAATATAAATAAATAAATAAATAAATTAATTAATTAAAAGAAACATAAGAGCAGTTAGTATTCTAATAAAGAAGAGAAAATGGAGTCATGTATGAAATGCGCATAATACTGAATGCACAGCACGCAGAAAATCAGGGCTGGGGGTGGCATCAGGGCTGATTCCGTCCCTGGTAATACCCCCCCACACACACACAATAAGTAAATCAGAAGCTTAAGATAGCAAATTCTATAAATATAAATTTAGATCTCCTTTTTAAAATTTATTTATTTACTTATTTATTTATACCAGAGATCAAACTCAGGATCTTGTGCTTGTCAGGCAGGCATTTATGCCACTGTGCTATAGTCCCAGCTTTTTTTTTTTTCTTTTTGAGATAGGATCTCAAGTATGCAGTGACCTTGAGCTCTCTCGAGCTTACAATGATCCTCCTGCCTCAGCCTCCCCAGTGCTGCAATTATAGGCCTGAGCCATCACGCCTGACCTAGATCTCCTTTCTTTCTGAATGTCTTAGAATATTTAAAAGACTTAAAATTGTACACACTGAACTGGAGATGTAGCTCAGTGGTAGAGCACTTGCCTAGGATGTGCCAAGACCTGGGTTCAATCCCTACAACCCCCCTCCCAAAAAGCCACAAAATTATATAATGAAAGAATTGCAGCAGTGTACTGTAAGATTTGCAATATGTCCAGATATGATATGTATAAAAGTAATAAAATTTATAAGGGAGGAATGATTACAGCTCGTGGAAGTTACATTTATATTGCTCACTGAAATCCAATTAGTTCAACCTGAGGTAGAGTCTAATTAAGATGAACATTTTAAGCTGTAGATTAACCATGTTGAAAATACACTAAAAATTTCAATGTCAAACTAGAAAATAATGAAAAAAGCAATAAAAAGGAACCAAAAAAAAAAAAAAAAAAAAACAGAAAAGAAACGACATTACAGAAAATGCAAAAACAAAATGCATGAACAAAGTATTTCCTCCAGAAGTATCAGTAATCATGTTAAGTGTGAATGGATTGAGTAGAAACATGTGTTTGCTATGGCTGTTTATGAAGAGAAAGCCATGTACCCCTAAAATTCATGTATTGAAGCTGGGACTCCCAGTGTGATGGTGCTTGGAGAAGAGAGCTTTGGGAGGTTCTAAGGTTGCAATGAGGGCCTGCATCATGGGATTAGAGCCTTTCTTCCGCCTCCGCCTCCGCCTCCGCCTCCTCCTCCTCCTTTTGTATTTTAAGAAGAGTCTATAGGGCCTCATTACACAGATTGGACTCACAGTGATCCACCTGTTCTCAGTCTCCCAAGAGGTGGGATTATAGGTGTGTACCACCATGCCCGGTCTCAATCACCATCTCAGCGTGCTCCAGGGGCTGGGCTGGCACAGCACGCCAGGGATTGAACCCCAGCTGCTGTGCTCTGCTGAAGCAAGTGCTTTAGTCTGCTGAGCTATCCGGCCAGCCCTGGGATTAGAGCCTTTCTAAAGAGCTTGCTCCACAGCCTCAGCTAATACTATGAGCCTACTGTCACCCTGATGTTATAACAAAAACCAAAGCCTTCCAGAGAACAGCAGCAACAAATCTCAGCAAGGTTAGTGTGAGATATGTGTCTTAAAAGGCATGAGTGAGGCAGGGGATATAGCTCAGAGAAACGGCACCTGCCTGGCAAGTGCAGGGGCCTGAGAGTCCCAGTAGAAAAAAAAAAAAAAAAAAAA
>PVKN010001255.1:39046-54746 GCA_004027915.1 Capromys pilorides | reverse complement strand
CTGCAATAGTATAACAAGACTTATCACTGTGCAGGTAAGAGAATCGCTGAATAAACAGTGGCATAGTCATACAGTGTGCTACCATTCACTTAGAACGATATCTTATAACGTAAGAAAACACATCTGAAGCACATTTCACTTAGAATAGTATTTTATAATAAAAGTTTATAGCAAAAGGAACATATACAATTCTATATACAATTAAATCCAATTTTACAGGGCAAAGCATAAATATAGTTTTTGAAGATATGTAAGGAAATAAATTTAATTTTTAACTGAGGAGGCTCAGTATTTTTAAATCTTTAATGATCAATATATGTTACTATTATAAAAAATTAAACCTTTTTAGACATTTGAATGTTAGCAGTGGTAAAACAACTAATACTCAAAATGTTATAGATTTTAAAAAACATGACGGAAATGGAAGCAAAAAATTCAAGGAACATTCACTAATTGCCCATATGGCAAGTTTCTTTAAAAATTACTGAAATTAAATTTTTTCAAGAATATTGAATATCAGGGCCGGGGAGATAGCTCAGCGGACTAAGCACCTGACTAGGCAAGTGCAGGGACTGGGGTTCGAACCCCAGTACCACATGACACGCTGGCCCCATCCTCGGGGCACGCTGAGCAGCTGATGGAGTTCAGGCATGGGGGTGCGCATCTGTGATCCCAGCACTGGGGAGGCTGAAAACAGAGGATCACTACAAGTCCAAACTGCGTAGTGAGACCCTCTGCAAAATAAAGAATACTGAATATCAACTGGAAAGTATAAAAAAATCTAAATATCTAAATATCTAGATAAAAACGGATAGCTGGCCAGCAGACCTCACGCGGTCAACCCCCACCTCTTTCATCTTGCCCTGTGGTACACACTTCCACAGCCTGCTGCACACCAAAACACCTCCAGGGGACCTAGGAGGGATGGATGCGAGCACACAGCACTGCAGTCAGCTGGGTGGAGATACTCTCACAGGCACAGCGTGCACTAGAGCCCAGTTTCTCACATCTTATGGAGGAGAAACGCAAAAGGGGCCTGTTATGGTTTGTGTCTAGGTGTCCCTCCAAAGCCTCCCGCAGTCATGGGGTGGCTCCTGGAATTTGTAATTGGTTACTGTAGGAATGGGTGCTGCACCTGCCCTGGGGCAGGTGATCTGCATTTCAATGGAAGGAAGGAAGTTAACTGTTCCAATTGCTTGAGCTGCCTCTACCTCTCCCTTAGCTCTTGCTCTTGCCTGCCCTCTTGCCTGCCCTCTTGTTTGCCACCATGGAAGGTTGCCCTCTGCCATATGCCTCTCTGCCTTCGAGCCAGGTGAATATGGACTGAAACCTCCAGTAACTGTGAGCTAAGTAAACTTTTCCTTCCCTCATTTTGAGCGTCAGGTGTTTGTCCCAGCAATGAGAAAAGAGTAACCGAGACAGGGCCTCTGGGGTGTGGGTGTGCGATGTGCAGGTGGGCACGCTGCCTAGAGTGCCAATAAAGCACCTTTATCTGTCATGCTAGAAGAACCTCAGGGAAGCCCCAGGCTAGGGACCCGTGAGGACAAGGGGCAGAGACAGGACACCTGGATGCGGTGGGGGAGAGGCTGCCACTCGGGACTGAGGCTAGACAGGGTGCAGAGGCAGAAAGCACGGGGATAGGCTGAGACCAGGCAAGTCCTTGGGCGGAGGCTGGCACAGGGGCGCAGTGATGACCCTGGACAATCAGTGTGCTCCCTGGAAGGGGCTGCTGAGAGGAGCCCATATCGAAGGAACCAGAGTCACAGGGAGAGGTGGGGAATGATCCCTAGGAAGGAGCTGGGCAAAGGAAAGGGCAGCAGGGCAGGCAGCCCGAGTGGCCTCAGGAGGCAGCAGGCCCAGAGAGCCTTCCCGCCTGTGAAAGGCAGACTGGAAACACCAGCTTCCTCCTGGCCATAACTGCTGCCACCGTCCCCAGCAAGGCCAGCCTGGGGGCCTTCCTATCTGTCTCAACTCTGACACTCAACCATGCTTTGGCAATGAAGACCCACTCGGGGGTCCCGCACTGCACAGCACTGTCGCGCCAATGTGGTCTGCACTCACCTGAAATACACGCACATACACACAGAATGTGCCACTTCTTTTTTTTTTTAAGAAAGAAAAAAAATAGGGGCCAGGGAGATAGTTCCATGGCACAAGTGCCTGCCTGGCAAGCGCAAGGTCGTGAGTTCAAACCCTGGTCCTGCCAAAAAAAGAAAAAAAGACCCACAAGATAAACAATACAGAATCTCAAAGCCAGATGACAGAAAGCCACCAATGGTTAGGACAGCGCACACTGGTATCTGCAGAGCACTCGCTCGCTCGCACAGGTTACCGGACACAGGCACACAGCTTGACCAGACAAGACAGGCGCTCGCGGACAACACGCCGTTTTCAAGACACTGACATTTTTCAAATGCTCAGGCTGGCCGCCCAGGAGAGTACACAGGCTGTTAACATTCCTTGTAGTTTTTAGAGTTGATTTCTTCTTTCTGGAAGTGTTACCTTGTGTATTCTGAGTCCATACCGTCGCTAAGTG
The DNA here is from genome assembly GCA_004027915.1 of Capromys pilorides. Classification (NCBI taxonomy): domain Eukaryota; kingdom Metazoa; phylum Chordata; class Mammalia; order Rodentia; family Capromyidae; genus Capromys; species Capromys pilorides. The sequence continues at coordinate 52,210 of PVKN010001255.1, read as the reverse complement.
TTTAGAGCATCTGACGCCACCCCACGAGGGCCGAGTCAGCAGCACGTTTACTGCACAGCCGCACCCCGTGGTCCGCTCTTTGTAATGTTCTCCTCAGTTTAAGCCCATGAAACAAGGTGCTATCACAGGGAGAATTCAATCTCATTTACAAAGGGCCAGAGCCGAACGCTCATGCTCTCCCCGCCCCCTTGCTGCTGGGCTGCAGCAGCTGCAGTGGCCAGTCACGGCACAAGCTCTGCTCACCTCCCCGCCTCCTGTCCTCAGTGCACGCTCTCTGGACACCTCCTGGAACCACAAGCCTAATAAGCCTCTCTCCAGAAAGTATCTGACTTCGCCTCAATGCAAAGTGAACCGCACCATGGCCTACCACCCATCCACTGGCTGTCGGGAACTGGGCCGTCCACAAGTTGGACACCTGCTCCTGACCACCACACCACTGCCTGAGCTGGCACCTGTCAGACCACCAGGACATTAAGTTCTCAGTGAGCACGGACCCCTCTGTGAGCTGCATACACAAAGGACGCAGGCTGTGCACTCCTTATGAGAAGCCAACCCCAAAATCATTGTCACACCCATTCATGGAAAAAACTGTCTTCCATGAAACAAGGCCAGAAAGGCCCCCTCATGAGCCAGTTATACAGGACTGATACATAGGGCGCCTACACAGAGCTCGCACAGGAGATTCCCCACAGCCACCGCTGCACTGGGAGGGAGGGACGTCAGCTCCACAGCTCCGGTCCTCGCAGCAGACAAAGCTCTCACAGAAATGCATTATCCAGGTTGCTCTGAGTGACAGCCTAAGGCTAACTGTGCGTCAAGATTCTTCTGCCCAACAGCAACAGGATGTTGCGTCCTCGTTTCTGACTCCAAATCATGGAAGGCAGCACCAGCGTGGTGCAGGGACGGGCACAGGGCAGCCACCACTCAGTGGCCTCTACAGAACTGCACCTCTGTTCCCCCCACCCCACCCCAGAGTAACCAGCATGGGGGGATTGGGAAGTGAAAGATAAGGACAATAAGGCCGATGCGGTAATTAGGGAGAAGCACTGTGTCGGCCAAGAGGAAGACGACGTTTGCGATGTAACATCCCAAATTGAATTCTGAGAAGTAACTGTTTTTGAAACACTTTTTTGCTGTTTGTTATGTAGCAAAAAACATATTTAGGTCTCAATTTACTTCTCAGCAGGAACTACCTAGAGTTTAATGAGACAAAGATTATGGTGCTCTTCCTACTGAGAAAACCTCAGTGCCATTACAAAAGGATTTGAGGAAAAGTAATGAAGTTCTAGCAATTTAAAATTAAAAATACTTGGCTGGGCATGCAGTGCTCGCCTGCGGTCCCAGCCCTTGGGAGGCTGAGGCAGGAGGATTGCTCCAAATTTGAGGCCAGCCTCGGCTACACAGTGAGGTCAAGGCCACCAGGAACTATGTAGTGAGACCCTGCCTCAGAAAGAAAAGTTGAAAATGTTCAAATTCTCTAGAGGAAAGATTCACATTTAATTCAATGACACCTATGCATGCACTCCTCTTTCAACTATCCCACCCCTATTATCCTCCAGAGGATCTTTTAGTGAATGTGGAAAACAAGAGAGGACGTGGGTCCTTGTGCGGGGACCACGTTCACGAGGAGCGTCCAGCACCAAGCAAGCTGCGTGCACACAGCCACACAGGGGACGCTGCAAAACTGAGGTCAGCGCTGGCATCCACCAGGAGAATGGACATAGAAATGAAAAGCCTAAGGTATCTTAAAGGGAAAACAGAAATACTTGAAAGAAAAAAGGAAGACGAAAATTTGCATTTCCAAGTTCTACTCTCAAAGACTGAACGTAAGGCAGGATCTGGCAGAGTTGCTGGACGTGAGAAGAGAGCCTGGATTCCGGTCTGCAGCTGGCTCGCTCATCTCTTCATTCCTCATGGGGATGTCTGACGGGGAAGACGCTTAGTCCAACTGTGGACATGTGGCACCGAGGTCATAGCAGACACCCAGGGGCAGATGACACTCCTGAAGCTAAAATGGACAGAAGCGTCCTGAAAGTCACTCCACGGTCACACTTCATACGCCCAGAATGCAGTCCTTGTCTTACCCAAGGGCATCATGTGGCATTGGGCAGCAAGTGATCTGGCTGCTGAACGAGGGTTCTATAACACAGCTAGATGTGTTGGCCCATCACTAAAATCTCCAACTATCTCCATGGACTAAAGCAACAGGACAGCCACTTACACCGTGCTTACTGTCAGAAGTCAAAAGACACAGAAATGGAAACGCTTTGCTGTGGGAACACACACCACAGGGAGGACGGGGTGGGGCGGGGCGGGGCGGGGCAGGGCAGGGCAGGGCCCCAGGTCCGTGCTCAGCTGCACCAGGCCTCTAAGTCATCTTGCCCAGCTGCCGGAGGTGTAAGGAAGGCATCCGGGCATCTCCAGACCCAGCGGCTTCAACTGCCAGCTGAACAACCAGCATCCAGCCACCTGGGCATTTGCATCTGAGGCCCTGGACCCTGTGCAGACCCACTGGGCACTGTTCCATTCTGCAAGCCTGACCCAGCCACCGCACACACAGCGAAGCGCTGGTTGTCCTACACAGTGACACTGGGCAACTACCTGGAGAGGCGGCACAAGCCAATGGAATGGATGGATGCTGGGTCACATGGCCAGGTGGCGCACGCCAACTGAATGGGCGGACGCTGGGCCACACGGCCACCCTTGTGGCACAGCCAGGATCAACGTTTTCTACTTTACTGAATCTCTCATCCCCAATTCAAGTTAGTTTTTGACCAATTATGAATGTGCACTGTTAATTTCTCCATTTATTTTGATGGTTTCAATTTTGGAAACCATCATATCAAGAAAAAAAAAAAAGTCCTGTGATTTGCTTGCCAGTTTATTTATTTTACAAGCTTGTATTTCAGTATCATCTCCACTTACTGGAATTACTTCAGCGTTTTTTTCACTTTTTTATTCCAACCCGTGTTTGAATGAGGTCATGAATAAAGATGTAATTACTTAAAGTTGCTACGCACTCAGGTATTGCCAAGTGATAAGAGGACCTTCTGTCAGGCCTAGAAATGACTTATCACTCACCATAGACAAAGCACTACCCTACTGCTGCAATGGTTTCATCAGCGTGAATACGTTATTAATAAGCTGGCTATAGTGAATTTTGAATATCTACAATCTCTCCTTGTGCTATCTGGCCAGAGAAACACATTTTAATATTTTCAACAGAGGCTACCGATAATCTTAATATAAATTCACCAAATCACTGTATTCTTAGATTCTGTCTTGTAGTTTGGTACTATATTTAGTAAACGTAAGCTTGTCAAAAATCACAGTGTGAAACGGGAGCTTAGCTTTCTTCACAGAGCTTCATTTCCTTCATGACTCTTAAAAACTATGGTACTTGGCAAAGAAAAACAGTCCCGTTGCTTCTAAGTGCTCACTCAGCTCTGGACAGTTAAAATCAGGGGTGGCTGTTTGGGTAACAACACAAAGCATCACTTGCAGGAATGCCTTACACAGAGGGGGAGCACGGTGTGTGGAGGACGGGGCGTCACCCTCACCCACCCTAGGTGTGACCGAGTCTGCCCGAGAGCAGCGCAGGCCACACAGGGTTGCCCTCCCTGAGCTGGCCTTCCATTTAATTGGCCGACGTGGCTATGGCTGTGCACATACCTCAGGAGCGCAGGCGGCTGACGGCAGACTAGCACTGCTTGCTGAGCCCAGATACCCGTGGGGCTAAGGTGGGGCCTGCGCCACTCCAGAGAGAACTTCCTCCGTGGCACAGGCCACAAAGCAGGTTACTCGCAACTTACAAGATGCTTTGCTCCCTCGTACAAGCCTGGCCTGCCAGCCACTTGTCCAACACACTCGCTGCCACTGTCCCCAGTAATAAATACAGAGGTCTGGCCGCCTCGACTACTGGTCATCCCGGGTCCTGCTGCACCGATATCCTGGCTCGTCTTCCCTCACCATGCTCCAGAACACCTGGTGGGACACTGGGGCCAGCTGCAGGTGCCCACTGACTGGCACCTCGGCAGGGGCTCTGCTCCAGGCACAGCTCTGATGCCCAGTGCTACCCCTCGTGCACTGGGGAATGCAGTGGAAAGGCCTGAGAGGCAGGGCAGCCAAACCCTCTGGAGCAGATCGGGGATGAAGGGGCCGACAAGTGGGGGAGATGAAGAGACTGAAAGGCCACTGGGACTGCAGCATGGGTAAACTGAGAAAGAGAGCACTGAAAAGCCAAGAACGTCATCTACTTAACCAACAAACGCTTACAGAAATCCTCAGGACTGCTACACAGTGACTGCTATGCAGTTTATGATTCAGAGGAAAATGTGTATGAATGGCCTGAGGAAAGATGAAGATCACGGAATTTGAAAAGGTCAAAAGCTGGGAGGCTGAGACATTCTTTCCCTGAACCCCCAGGCAGAACCCTGAGAAGGTGAGAAGCAGGAGAGGCAGGGGAGCCAGTGGGATTCACCCGCTCAGACTCCACTTAAACAAGGGCCGTGGGGTAACAGTCGTGACCAGAGCCGCAAGCAAGACCTCCAGGTAGGAGCTCTGCCTGAGGAACAGCGCGACCGTGGGCACAGGAGCAGGGCCATCTGCCCGGCTACAGCAAAGGCAGAATCCTGGCAGGGAGCCGGGTCTCTTCCAGTTAAAGGAAACAGTACTTAAGAGCATCCTGGTTCCGATGGCCGTCCAGCCTGGTCGGTGTTCTACAGGGCAGCTGAGGAAGCCGGGTGGCGTCCAGCAGCGAGCTCCCAGCAGCCTGGGGGCGAGCTGAGGACCCAGCTGGAGGCTGAGGCAAGGAGCTGCCCCCACCGCACACGCCTCCCAAGGCGCCTTCCAGGGAGTGCTCTGTGCTGGCCCAGGGCAGAGCCGACTGCAGCTTCGCCCAGGAGCTTGGCCCAGGAGCGGCGCAGGCAGCTTCCTGCTCCAAACCTACAGACTGGGGAGGCTGCTTACGTGTCCCTAAGCCTCAGGGTTGGATGGTTTGTTTGTTTGCTCTGTAAAATGAGGAGAGTATCACTGCCTAGTGCACTCGCTTAGTGACTAAGTGACAAAGTATGTGCTTAACACAGTATGCATTCTTCAATGTATGTTCTTGGGTTGTGTTATGGTTTGCATCTAGTTGTCTCCAAAGCTTCATGTAAATCACGGGGCTGTCAAGCATGTGGCTCAAGGGGCAGGGCCAGAGGACCAGGGTGGGGCTTGAGGAGCGGGGCCAGAGAGGTGTGAACCATTAAACTGACAGCATGTACCTCCCCCATACCCCATCTACACGGTGGCCTCTCTTAGAGGTATGGAGTGGATCATCCTGGACACAGTGGCATAGAATCTTGAGGTCTTGCGATGTAATTCAGACTGCTTTAAACTATGAAGCATCCAGTAACTGTGAGCTAAATAAACCTTTCCTTCCCTAAGCTTGAGTGTTGGGGATTTGTCCCAGCAACAACAGAAGAATAACTAAGACAGAATGTGGTACCAGGAGTGGAGTCATTGTTGTGGCTAACCCTGACCATGTGGATTGCCAGCTTTTGGGAATGACTTATAGGAAGAAACAGGAAAAGTTTAGAGATGTCACTTACAAGAGAAGTGCTAGAACAGCTTCGGCTGTTCTGTTTGGGAGATTCTGGTCAGAGCTCAGACCAAAGGCTGATAGGAGGTCTGACCCCTACAGCTAAGACAGAAGAAAGCCTGGCTACTGCTCCACCTGGCAGCAGACTGTGGCACTGTCCAGGTGGCATTGGTTTTAGGTGCATTGAAAATGCAGGATTTCTGAGGTTAAGAAGGCTTCCACCTTGATTTCAGAAGAAGGCCTGGGGGGCCAGGCAGTGTGCCCCAGGGAGGGTAATGTGTAAAGCTATGAGTGAGAAGCCTACTCCATGGAAACCCCAGAGTTTGGAAAAGCCAGGAGTGTGTATCATTTAAGGAAAAATACAAGAAGGGAGCAAAGGTGGCCTAAGAGAAGCTATGGGAGCTACAACCGCCAGAAGTACCACAAGGGTGGAGCCACATGGAGCTCGCAATTTGCCACAGATTGCTTTGGATATTCCACATGGAACTATAGGACTTAATGTTTGCCTTGCTGGATTTTGGACTTGTTTTGGCCCCAGTGGTTTGTATGCTTCTATGTATACCTTTGGAATGGCAATGTTTATCTTGTGCCTTTGAATATTGGATGTATTTAAGGGTTTTTTTTTGTACAAGGGCTCACAGTTGAGAGTTTGCCTTATCTTGGAGGAGACTTGGGACTTGGACTCTTCAGCAATGCTCAAACTGGTGGCACTTTGGCAACTCTTAGGGATGGACTAAAGTGCCTATTGGACAAAGGGATGTGCATGAGATTTTGGGGGTCCAGGGGAGGAATGTTATGGTTTGTATCTAGTTGTCCCCCCAAAGCCTCATGTAAATCATGGGGCTGTCAAACATGTGGCTCAAGGGATGGGGCCAGAGGACCAGGGCAGGGTTTCAGGGGCAGGGCCAGAGAGGCGTGAACCATGAAACTGACAGTATGTGCCTCCCCGGCTACCTGGTGGCCTCTCTTAGAGGTATGGAGTGGATCATCCTGGACACGGCGGTGTAGAGTCTTAAGGTCTTGCAATATAATTCAGGCTGCTTTAAACTATGATACCTTCAGTAACTGTGAGCTAAATAAACTTTTCCTTCCCTAAGCTTGAGTGTCGGGTATTTGTCCCAGCAAGAAGAGAAGAGTAACTAAGACAGGTTGTTTTTGAGGTTTTTGCTTTTTGCAGTGCTGAGGACTGCTGTCACATACTCCTCTCAAGAAACTATGTGGAATCACAGGGGACAGGACCACTTAGCTCCCCTGACAGCCTCCACCTCCCATGGAAAAAGCAGTTGTGCCTGGCAGAGGGCACAGCTTCACTCAGATCCAACTCAGTCCAATAGGAGAAGGGCCACCAAGTGCCACCTGGCCGTGCCCACCCACCAGGTGAGGCTCCAACATGGGCCAAGCTGCAACTTGTGTCCTCAGGGCCATGTCCAGCAGCTCCGAGGGTGCTAACCAGCCCCACCCAGCACAGAGCAAAGCCAGTGCGCGCAGGCTGCTCACCCACGCTTCCCCTGCACCTAGACAGTTTCTACGTTAGTTTTCTAAAAGACATTAGGTAAAATGTCATTTTCAGACATAAGATTAAGTATTAAAAGATGGCAAACTTTAAAAAGGAATTCTATATGCCAAGTAAACAGCAAATGTTTGTACTTTTAATTATGATATTCACTATTTCAATGATAATATTTGCAAAAATTTTACATAAGTAAATAAACTAATAAATAAACTTAAAAAGACAGTTTGGGGCTGGGAATATAGTTCAGTGGTATAGCACCTGCCTAGCAAGTGTGAGGCTGTTTGATTCCTGGTACAAAAAACAAAAAAGTTTGATCAAATAGTCACTTAAATGCATCACATCTTGGTTCAAAACTTTACTGTGCTCAACATTAGCTGAATCCCCAAAATTTTTGAGTTGCCACATTTCAGAGACCCTCAGGCCTGTGAGGTTCTGCACTCTGAACCCAGCCCACTTTGCTCAGCCGTCCCACCATGTCCCGCCACCTCCCCGATATAGTGCGCGACCCCTGCACAGCATTTATACCGCCAGCCAGAATAGCATCCTGCTGACATCCTCTGGCCTGGCCACACTTCACCGCCCCCGACATCACACTGACTTTGCAGGCGCGGCCAGGCCACCCAGTGCTGTCTCGGCGAAGGGCACCAGGGCAGGTGGCACAGGTCCAGCTTCCAGTCTCGGTCTCTGCCCACAAGATGCAGAGCCACAGGGCTCAGGACACAGCCAAGCGTGTTCAGACGGCAGGCGCGCTCTGCCTCGCTGCACTCCACGCCCTCTGCACTCGCTCTCTCCCCCACAAGTATCCCAGAGCCCTGTCTCAAGCCCTGCTGAGTTTGCCTCCAGGATGGAGCTCCAGTTCCAGCCTCTCTGTCCATGTCACCCTCGCTGAGTTTCACAACCTTTCACTAATGCTACTTAATTAAACAGCCCCCAATGGCTTCCCTCAACCCCCATGGTTCTGTGAGGAGTGATCTGTTAGCACACAGAGCAGTGAGGCCAGAGGTTAAAGGCTTACAGCAGCAAGCCCAGAAGAAAACTGACCTTTGGTTGTAAGTACTGGGGACTGACCCTAGGGCCTGGCCTAAATTAATTATATCCCAGACCTCTGGCCTTGAACTTGTGAGCCTTCTGTCTCAGCCTCCAAATAGCTAGAATTATGGGTACAAAGCACTGCACACCTGGAGATAATTCTCGTAAGGATGAATGACCCTGATGTCACGGGAGACGAACAGCATAAGCTGGACAGTCTTGGTGGTCTCAGTAAAATGGTGGCAATTTACATAATGTGTGCAGAGAAAGAAGAGATGACACACTGTCCAGATCTCAACAACAGTGAGCGCTCAGAGGAACCTGGACCCGAGGCTCCTGGGGAAAGCTGTGGACTTCCCTGTACCAGAGCTGCCTAAGCTCGACCTACGGCCACCGCTCCCACTTAGTACACACTCAGTGGTGTACCCTGCACGCTCAGGGGTCAGCAGCAGAACACCATTTCACTGGGCAGAACTCTGGAAGCCCTTGAGAAGGTGTTCCTAGAGGCCACCTGCACTCCGGGGCTCGAGGCCCTTTCTATCTCTAACCCTAGCACTGGCTGAGGAAGTAAACATCCCATAACCCCCGCTCCGCCGCTGAGGAGAATCCTGTGACTACATCCCCCTAACCAGAAAACTAGGGACAGCTCAAGATCCCAAACAAGATCAAAGCTGTCGACAGGCCCAGGGATGAGAGTGTGGACAGCTTGGGTGTGTGTGTGTGACAGCTACGGCCTGTAATTTTCTGCTCCATGACAAGGAGTAGGCAGAAGGCCAACAGCAAGGCCGAGTGGGGGCTGAGGGTGGAGGCGTGCGCTGGCCTGAAGGCCGGACTTCCCTGCAATGGCTATATACCAGGTGGGCACACAGAGCGCTCTCCACCCTGGCCTCCCCCTCAGAACCTTATATTCACCGGTGCCTGGGACAAGGACCAGCCAGGGGCACACACCACACTGAACCTGCCGGGGCCACAGGTCATGAAGGGCCAAGAACCACCATCTGCCCGAAGGCTGTGTCTGTACCACACCATGCTCTTACAGGAATGTTTCTGCGTGTCGCGGGAAGTTAATCTAGAAACATCCACACAAATATGCTGAAGCCACAGGCAAAGACAGCAAAACCAACTCCACACTGCGCGTTTACGGTGGGAAGCAAGCAACTGCAGACACACTGGAAGCCGATGACGAACATGGGAGCTCGGACTGCTCAGAGCAAGGCTGGCCATGAAAGCCTCTGCTCGGCGCTCTGAAGAAGTCACACGTCTGACTGCTCTCTGGGTGCCAGGGCAACGTGGCTCACTCGGGCTCTGACCACGCAGGCTACAAGGACCACAGGGAGGGCTCTCAACGTGAGTGTGCCCTGGGCCACGGAGACTGGCAAAGTACACAGACGGGGCTTCTACACCCAGGCCATGGGGGGGGGGCATCAGTCACAGTGCCAGCCTTGTGGGGTGTGAGGCGACACTAAGTCACAGGCGCAGGGCCTGGGACAGCTGACAGGCCTCAGCCAGGCTCTGCACACAGGAGGGAAGCACCCGAGCTTGCTCTCAGCCAGAATCCACGCACTCCACGGCGACCCTGGCCCCGAGTTCTGGTGGCCCCGAGCCAAGGCGACGCCTTATGTAAGGTGGTTCCAACTGAAGTGCACAGAAAACGAGGTCACACTGCGAGCAGGCTGCTGGGAAGCGCGGCCAGCTCCCCCGGGCATCGCACTCCGCACAACCTCCTTCTGCCCTGCCAGCTGGCGGCACGTTTTGTTTTGATAGTTGTGGTCCCCAGTGAAGTCAAACACACCTCCTGAGAGACGCCGCTGGCAGAGTCTGCAAGGGGTGGAGGGGCTCCGTCTCGTGGAGAGTCTCCCTCCCACAGAAGTCATTTTGACTTTTACTGTAATTCTGTGAGATGTGCTGTTACTGTACAGATGGGAACACAGAGGCTCTGGGAGGTTAAGACACACAGCAAAGCTGCAATCCAACAGAAGCCTGCCTACCTGCACACGCGCTGGGCATCCGGGACATGGCTCTCTGGCCTGCGCAAGGGGAACATGGGACATGGGCACAAGACAGACACACCAACTCCTGGTGGTGCGTGATGGCAGGGGGCACTGAGGCAGGAGCATTGCAGCAAGTTTGGGGCCAGCCTGGGCTACATAGTGAGCTCAAAGCTGGACCGCACTACGTGGCAAGACTCCTGTGAACGAAGCTTCTGGGGTCGATCTTCAATACCAAAAAATAAGAACAGGCATATCAACAAGTTTTATTCAGGAAGATATGTGTGCGTGCGCGCGTGCGCACGCGCGTGTCTATGTGTGTGTTTAAAATCTAAAACAGCAGGTATACACTTCCTATACAAAAAGAACCAACTCAAATAGAAAACGTTATCTGGAATTACATATTTAAACTTTTCAGAATTAATATATTGATAAAAATAACTGATCTATAGGATTGATATAGTTGTTACATTTTCTCAAACAAAACAGTGAAGAATGAAAAACTATAGAGATGAAACCAAAATAGTAAAGTGACAGGAATAAAGACCAATGCTAGCACAGGGCCTTCCGTGAGCCATGTAGTCCACAAACTGACGCACCCCAGGACCACGCGCTGCTCCAGTCCTACGGTGTCTGCCCTTCTCACTGCAGCCCACTCAGCACACGCACACGCTCACGTTCCAGCATAGAGCTTCCAGCCCAAGTCACACACACTCTGTTTCTACGATGCTCCAGTTGGGAGGCCATCGGAAAGTAAAAGAACACCATTTAGCCCTTTGATCATAAAATATTTTCTGAAAGAAATAAGATTTTGTTAAGACCATGCTTACAGAGGAAGTGTTTAAGAAACACAAATATGGGTATAGGCTAAGCATTTCTAACTTAAAAACCCAAATGATCCAAAATCTGAAGCTTTCTGCGCACCAATTCAATGTCGCAAGTGGAAACTTCTACACTTGAACTCCTGTGTAAGGGCAGAGCCGAGACACAGAGCTCCGCAAACGCTGTGTACAACTGCCTTGACGTCACATGGAAGTTTATATGAGACATAAATGGGTTTCCACCATGCTTGGATCCCAGCCCAGGACAGCTCGCCATGTACGGGCACGTGTTCCAGGCACCTCAGGCAAAAGATGCTCCCCTACCCCATGGAGACCTAGACGCACGTTCAACAGCGTGAACGAAAGTTGCTCAGCCCAAAGGGGCAACGTCTAGAAACTGTATGTTCAAACTCCATACTTCCTTTTATAAGAAAGGGAAACACAGCAAATAAAGATATGAATAAAACTGATTCAGAAATAAAATTTCACAATGTACAGGCTTGGCCCAATAGAATTAATGTCATTAAATTAATGATCTAATTTCTTGTACGTGTATTAATGATTACAATAAACATAATGATACGGTTTAAAAGTATATTATACTGGGTGGTAGGTAAACATTAAGTGCAGTAGTAACTTCTAGTTAATTAAAATAATTCGTCCCCTAATAATTGAGAATAAAGGAGAATCTATCCTAATATTTTACTAAAATACCAGCTTTATTGGCAGTGGCAACGGAGTTTATAGGTTAAGATGCTTTGCTTTCACACCTCCTTATCTTCAGCGCAGGGGCGGCAATGTAAACGTGGAAGTGTAGATCAGCAGGCTGAAAAGGTCCCGAGAAACACCACGCCCAAGACAGGCGAGACTTCATGCGGCAGCTGAGCCCAAGATGCCCACACCCCACCTACTGCTGTGGCTCAGCATCTACTGTAGGTCTTTGCTAGCCTCCATTTATACCTCAGTGTGACAGTAGTAAAAGATACAGGACCAAAAATGAAGTGCACATACTTCACTCTTTTTTTGAAATGGTCTTGCTTTGTTGCCCATGCCAAGCGCATGCTCGCGTTCTCTCTCGCTCTCGTGCGCTCTCTCTCTCTCTCTCCCTCTTTCTCTTTCTCCACTGAGCTCATACAGCCCTCCTGCCTCATCCACCCAGCACTTTTTGCATGTTGATGTGATTCAACTCTGGAGCACTTCAGATTTCAGGTTGCTGGACTAGAGGCAGCGAGGTCTCTGCAGCCGTCCTGTGCTCTGCTCCTCCAGCTTCACCTGCTGGCCTTTCCCTTGGCCTGCAGCCCAGACACTTCCTGGGGTTGAGGCCGGCCAGAGCACTAGGAAGCACTGCTCCTCCCCCCAGCAACACTTCCCGGCGCAGGACCGACCCCACTAGGGTGCCGGCAGTCTTCTCCGAACTTCACGAGATTCTCTTCCTAACTCAAGAGGAGAAGAACAGCAGAACACCACCTCACTGGCCTTCCCACAGATTTCATTCAGAACCTCACTGGCTTTGGCACCTTCACCTCAAATGAAAGGTGTGACATTTCCAAAAGAACTCCTACTTACAAGCTAAAGTACAGGAAGATCACATGAGCCAGTTAAAGTGAATAGGTTACTGCGGGCACAAATTCTTGCTTGGCCTTTCTCCCTCACACCATTTTTAAGACACTGGCAATTAGAGGGTGGCGCAGGATTTTCCTAAATACAACACAAAGAGTAAAACGATAAAAATGGGACATTTTCCAACATTCTGCCTTCAGAAATTGGGTCTGAGCAACAAATAAGGAAGTAACCAAAGAATTAAAATCATCTTAGAAACTTTCACACTAAATATGGCAGTCTCAATGTAATAAAAAATTTAAAATTTTGAATAACTAAAGCTGTTAATGAAAATATGGCATGTAAGATTGCAAGCACACGTGTACACACACACACACACACACACACACACACACACTCGTGCATCCCTAGTTACAAAGTTACCAAGCCAAAATTACAAAACACATCTACAAACCCAGACCATTAGGGCAGTGAACGGGAGAGGCACATTGGCTTCCTGTTACCAAAAATCCCATTCAGATGGTAAGCAAAACATGGTGTCATGACAACTCCAGGAGCTCTCGCAGAGCAGCCAGAATTACGAAGAAAGCAGACAGAGACAGGAGACCTTGAGTGCAGCATCCCCCGCTAGGGCAACCCTGCCAGTAGGGCACACGCCAAGGGGGTGGGGGG
>PVKN010001255.1:0-38946 GCA_004027915.1 Capromys pilorides | reverse complement strand
GTACCCAAGCTATGGCAAGAGAGAACAGCAAAGCTGTCCTGCAACAAGAGCATACAAAGGCATCACAGGGGCGTGTGCCAGTGCCACACGGAGACACAGCCAACTGTCACTCTGCAGGTTAGCCTGGTTGGCAGCTCAAAACCCATGCCACATGCAAAGCGTTACTCTGCAGAGCATCTAGGTAGTTCAAACAAACCATTTAGGGGAAAACTGCTTTTGTTTAATGTGGTGGAGAAAACAACTGCTTGTCAACTCACTGGTTTCAGCACCATATAACCACATTCTGGTTTGGGACATAGTAAAAGAAGACATAACATTAAGTGACCCTAAAAATTTAAAGGCAATCAATCCCTGGTACCACAAAAAAATAAAGTAAAATAAAAATTTAAAGGCAGCCAATGAACACGTGAATAGCTAGTCAAAGCAGGAAAACAAGGTAGTAGTTTATAAACACAATAAACCATATTTGCCAAGTATGCGTAATTAAGTACCATGCAAGAAGTCCAGATAATAATGCTGAGATAATTCAAAGTAAGGAAATCCCAGTGAGGCTTCTACACACCAAGACTCTTTGCTGGGCATTAAAAGAAAAGAATTTAACGATACCGAATATAAAAATCAGAACCCACTTTCTGTTCTCTGGAAGTATGCACTTCCCCTCAAGCACACCTGTCATCTTACTGGTCCACGGGCTGACAAACCAGAGGACGTAGCAGGGAGCTAAGGTCATAGGTTACCACAAGGGCTGTCTGCGCTGTGAAGCGACACAAATAGCCTTCTGAACCTGGTGCCAAACACTCCCACGATTTCTGAGGGGGCAGTCTGGAGATAGTGCAGAGAGGTGCTGTCTCCCTCTACTCACGAGAGGGAGCCATGTTTCCAGGAGACCACAGCAGACTTCCACAGTTTCCCACTTTACAAAGACAAGGGCGAGAGGCTCCCACTAAAGCACCGGTGCAAAGCTCTGCACAAAGCCCCCTCCGCAGAGCGCACTGCAGGGCATCTGGACCCTGAAGGACGTGGACCTGGCACCTGCTCTGCAGGCACTGTCAGGCATGAGGAGGAGCTGGGGAAGACGGGGTGAGAGCCAGAGTCTGTGCTGTGATGCCCATGAGGCAGGGTCTGGGCGACCGTGCCACGTGTGAAGAGACCTTGACGAGCTGAGGGTATAGGCCACACAGCTCCTGGGGCTGAGCAGCAAAGCAAGCAGATGGCACTGAGCTACAGTTTCACCGGCAAGGAACCTACGGGAAAATCCCAAGCGGTGAGGTGGGAGGCCAGGGCCCACAGGCCAAACAACACTCCTGAGACTCGAGCCACGGACCGCAAGCTGGGTCCTCGGCCTCCCAACCATCCCAGTACCAGTCTGCTGCTCCGTGTTCCTCCTCACAGGATAGAAACAGAAGTGGCAGGACAGTGGCTGAAGAGCAGGAAGTCCAGATCCCAGGCCAAGGGCAGGGGGGCCCTTCCCCATGAGGCTTCTTGGGGGGCCCCGGTACTGGAGAAGTCAGGTTGCCCTGGAGTTTGCATGTGTTGGGCTGGAAATTTTAATGAACAGACTAAAACTCTGTGACTTAGTTACTGAAGGACGGCTTGTGTTAACCAAGAGCAACCAGAAAAGTTGAGACCAGGAAAGGTAGAGCTGAGCAGCTTCACACAGTGGGCAGGAGGGGACAAAAACGGGAAAACTGAGTGTGACTAATGGTAGCTGTTTAGATTCCTGTGCTGCAGGTCCCACTCTTCAACCTAAAACACCACAGAAGGGCACAAATCTCACAAAACAACCCACCAGCCTCCTTGCCTATCGGAGAGGGTTCAGGATTAACGGCTCAGGAATGTGTCACCACACTTCAGCTGGTGCTGCGACACCCATGAAAATCAAAAACAACGAACGCCAAATAAACTAGTAACTCTCTAGGCAGTCAGCAACCACAAACGCCACCTTATAGCTGGAAACTTATCAAACAAATGACAAGCACCAGGCAAAATTTTTTTGTCAAAATGTGTCAAGTACCAAATTCAAAGCGTTTCAGAACCACTGAGTACCAGGTTTTTTTTGTTTTGTTTTGTTTTTGCAGGACCGGGGTTCGAACTCACAACCTTGTGCTTGCCAGGCAGGCACTTGTGCCACGGAGCTATCTCCCTAGCCCCCTTGTACCACTGTTTCAAGAACCACTATTTATTTATTAAAACTGGACATGGATGCCCTAAATATTAACAGACTGTGTCTTGCACCCTGCTCTAACATGCAACCTTACATAAAGGAAACTTTAAAATGGCTTTTCTTACCATAGGAGGCTGCTGACGGATCTCAACAGACAGAATCGAACCAGGGGCCGGTGAGATGGTTCAGTGGTCTAAAGCACCTGCTTAGGAAAGCTCAGGCAACTGCAGGGACTGCGGTTCGATCCCCTGCACCACATGCTGCACCAGCCCCACCATCAGGGTAGGCTGAGCCAGCCATAAAATAAATAAAAAAACAAACAAACAAGCAAACAAACAAATAAATAAAAATTAAAAAAAAAAAAAACAGAATCGAACCAATATGCGCACACACAGGCTTCCCAGGCTTCCATACTGAAAACATGCTGAGCTTTACTTTGTGCAGCATTACAATGTAAATAACGCTCATCCTGGTCCTTCCACAGCCAGCCAAGCCTCAGAACAGGCCTAACAGTGCTCTCCTACCACAGAGCACGAAACCTTTCAGTTCTGAGAGTTTAGCTTTTCATAGGAGAGGAGTACTTTTAAAATACATTACTCTATATTTTACTAATACTTTTTGAGGATACAGGATATATTTTCAGTGACAGCCTGAGCTGGCGCCTACAGTCTGCTACTACTATGCCCTGATACAGGCATGCTAACCCCTATGCTCGAAGTCACACTGCTAGCAACTGGTGGGCAGCAGCTTGGCTCACACCAGAGTGTCCAGCCCCCAAGGGATGTGCTCAGTTATACTGCTGCTGTAATTCTCAGGAACTGACTTCTACTGACTTCTTTCCAGAAGAAGAAAGATCCTATCTTAACGGTACATTAATAATATCTACTGTTGGAATATAAGCTATTTTCAAGGTCTAATCATAGTTCTACTTAACATACCTATGCTGATATGAATTTCTTAGTAATTTTTTTTATAAGTGAAAATGTTAAATAGGGGCTGGGGAAATAGCTCACTGGTCTAAGAGCCTGCCTGGAATGCACAAGGACCCAGGTTCAATCCCTGGTACCACATGCCATGCTGGCCCCAGAACCCCAGGCACACCATACAGGCCTGCAGTCTTAGCACTGGGGGCGGGGCGGCTGAGACAGGAGGATCGCTATGAGTCTGAGCTGCCTAGTGACACCATGTGTCAAATAAAGAAAGGAAGAAAGAAAAAATAATTGAAGTAGCAGATTCTAACGAAGCTTATACATACCTAAATACAATGCCACACTTATGATACAATGCTTACAAGTATGACTGTAAACAGTAAATAAAGGAAGCAGGGTTCGCTTCAGGCTTTCAGAACCTGAAGCGAGCTCACTGCAGTGGAGTCCATCACTGGACTGTATCATTTCCAGGTTTCATCTTTGTAAACATAAAGGCAAGAATCTCGGAGAGAACTCCCGGACATCTCACCGTATCACAACCATAGCCATCCCTTTCCCAGTGTGACTTGGCCACCTTTCCTACCCCAAGAATGCCTGGCCTGGTGTGCCAAGGACAACTGTGCATGTGCGTGTGAGGGCAGCTACTGATACCCACTGCACCATGCAAGGGTGCTGTTAACTGGCCCTTGTGTACATGACGGCCCAGCACCGAGGCACTAGCTGACCCAAGAAGCCAACAGTGGGACCACAGAGTCCCTTGTAAGGGATTCAAAGCCTGAAGCACTTAGACACAGATGGGTGGCGACAGCGTTTAGAAACTGTAACTACAAACAAGACACCAGAGTTCAGGAAACACTCAGCAAAGGCCAGGTGCGGCACTCTGGGGTGCCAGGAGCAGAGCCAGTAGGAATGAGGTGAGAGGGCAGAGACATGAGCTCAACACCCGCCACACTGCTCCAACAGCAGTGCACCACTGTTTTCTTCATATAAAAGATCAAGAAATTGAAGAAGACCTTGAAAAGGAAAAAGTTTACTGAGGAGAAATAGCACGTAGCCCCACTCACATGTGTGTTGCACGTCTACAAGGTTCCAGAGGGCTACCACCTACAGGGGGACCCTGAGTGCCTGGACGCAGGCGACACGGGCACTATGCAAGAGGCTTGCTGTCCTCCTCTGCGTGTGCACGCTCTGATGGCAGTACTGCCATCCTTCCTCCCTGCACTGCCTTTCCTTGAGTTTGGGGACCCTATCATGAGAGGAAACAGCGAAATCCAACACCCAGCAACCGGAGACAGCGCTGGCTAGCAGAGGAGGCTTCGCAGATCCTTCCTTGCAGCGCGTGGCTGATCTGTCCTGCTGGATGCCTGCACCTCTTTTTCTCCTCCAGTGTCCCTTCACTTTTCAGTCCTGTCCTGTTACTTCTCTCTTTCCATTCAAGTGCCTCAGCTGACGCTCAGAAAGAATCCACAGGCAGCACGTCCTGAGAACTTCAGAGCGGCCGGCTGTCTCCACAGCCCACCCGGACGTCGCTCGGAGCACACAAATCTGCGGCCGAGCCGTCCCACCCCACCCCCCCCGCCCGACTTCCTAAGTCGCGGTCCTCCTCCTGAGTGGACAGACCTCAGTACCCGCAGGTGACAACCGGACCAACTCCTGCGAGCAACATTTGCTACCTGGGAGACGGCGCTCGGTAACTTAGCTGCCACCGCCGTGAACTACCCAAGTGGCGTCTTCAGGAGCTCCGGTCTGTAGAGCAGGGATTGCAATTCCGCCGGCGATTTGCTCTTGAACGCCGCCGGCCCATCGCTGAAGCCTGCCCCTGCGGGGGACCCGCCGCGACCCCCGCAGCCCTGCCTACTTCCCTCAGGCGCCCAGGGACCGCTCGGCCCTCGCGCGGCCTGTGGGGCGCCACCTCCCGCGCTCCCGCGGCACCTGGACGCTCATCCCACGGCAGCCAGCCCACCGACCTCTCGCGAGGATCCGGGCGGTGTGCAGAGGCGGCGGGCGGTGGGCGCGGGCGTGCGGGGCGCGGGCCCTGCGGAGGCGCCCCCGCCCCCGGCCCCTCCTCCCCCGCCCCCCGGCGCCCGCGCCCACCTTGGTGAGCTGCGCGATCTTCTTGCTCATCCGCAGGCGCATGTCGGCGCCGAGCTCCGGGCCGTAGGCGCCCGGCGGCGGGGCGCAGCGGGCCGCGCCGAGGTGGGGCTGCCAGCCCGCGCCCGGGGTCGCCATCTTCCCGCGGCCCCGGGCCCCTCGGACGCGGTGCGAGGTGGAGGCCGAGGACCTGGGCCGGGCCGCCCCTCAGCCCGCGCCGGCGAGCGCGTCGGCCCCGCGGGTCCTGCTGCACACGGCCGCGCCGGGGCTGCGGAGGAGGTGGGGACCGGGCTCGGCAGCGGCCGGGAGGCGGGACCCGGCGGACGCAGAGACGCGGAGACGTGGAGACCGTTACCAGGCGAGGTGAGCGGCCCGCGAAGGTGCGCGGGGGACGTCACTTCCCCACCGCCAGGCCCCGCCCCACGAGGCCCCGCCCCGGCCCGGCCCCGCCCCGACCACGGGTCCCCACTGTGGCGGTGCCGAGACCCCTGTCTCCCTGGCGTAGGCAAAAATTCGCCCGAGAAGACGGTTAGCAGAACGCCTGTGTCACTCCTGTGCGCGGGCCCAAGTGGCTGTCCCCAGAAGAGGGCCTGACCCCCAGCCCCCAGTCCCCAGCCCCAGCCCCCAGCACCAGCTCCAGGCCCGGCCTTGGAGGCGCCCCCAGGCAGCTGGACGGAGCGGCAGGCCAGAACCTGCCCACCTGGGTGCTGGTGACTGGAAGGAGGTGAGGCAGGAGGTGGCATGAGACGCCCCTCTTCACGACGTGGGGCTGTGACACACCAGGTGTCATTCCTTGTGCTTTCCCACCTTTGCAATGTGTTATCTCCTACTGGCTCTTAGCATCTCTGTTCCTGCAGATCAACTGATTTAAGAAAGAAAAGAAAAAAATTCCGTCCTGTGTTGAAACAGTGAGTCATGTTAGGGTAATGTGAATACAAACTTCAGAATGTTGGACTGTGCTATTTTTACAAAAGCTATTCTCTGTGCAGTTCTGCAGAACTGAATTTCCTCTTCGTGAGATTTCTCTTTAGCTTGCAAACAGATATCAAATAAATCTGAGAGTTTTACCAAATTAAATTGAAGGGCAAACTGACATGAAATGTCCGAATGTAACAAAAATCTAAAGGAAAGGTTGCAGAGGAGCTGGAGATACTTCGAAGTCTGCTGGAGGTCCAGGATGGAAGATGGGGCTGGACTTCTTCTTTTCTAGCTGCTGGGTGCTCAGTCCACTCTAATGGGTCTTCCAGAGAATAAGCTACCGAGTTCTAAAGTTCTGAGTGGAGTAGCAGCCAGAAACAAGTATTGTGCGAATTGTGTTTCCCTTGTAAGCTTGAGCAAATGAAATTAAAGAGAATTGGGAGCTAGTGTGACTTCATCAAAGTCTATGCAAAGATTCACAATCTTTTTAGAATTATCTTATTCCTTGCATCCAGTGCAGAGATGTGTTCAAACACTTGCTGTTTCAGTAGACTTGGATGGCCAGGGGGTGGACAAGGGGGCTTTAGTGTTCCTCAGTGATACAGTAGGGAAAACCCAGAAGGGAAGTGAGGGACTCAGCTGAGCCACTGATTCTGCTCACCTCCAAGGTGCATCCTTTGAAAAGAGGCAGCGGACAACATAGCTCAGTGGTCTAAAGTGCCTGCTTAAGCAAGCTTAAGCAACCGCAGGGATGGTGTTCAATCCCCAGCGCCAGAGAGAGAGAGAGAGGAGCTCAGCTCCACTAACACTGACTTGGAGTAGACGTGGTGGCTCTGGGCCACCAGGAACTCACTCTGAGCACCATTGTTCAAGTTTCTGCCATTGCAGTACAGCAAAGTCCAAGGAGACCCTTCTCCTAAATTCTGGGCTTCAAAGACACCTAGTGCCATTTAGTGAATTTAATGTGGTTGTCCTAGTGCAAATGGGCAAAACAGGCCATTGGGCATAGAGTTCTTTTTAATTATGCATAATATATAGAAATATGCAGAATAATGCATGCAGAATCTCACCATCTAGGAGAGAAGCTAGGTAGGCAAGACATCTTGCTTTAGTTGTCTGTTTCCATCCGAGGTTGTTTATGCAGAAGGATTTCTTGAATGCACATGGAGTTCCCAGCACTCGGGGTTTTGGGAATAGTCAGTCTCTGCCCTGAAGGGGAGAGCAGTGAGGGAGGGGCTAGAATAAGCTGCAACTGATGGGAAGGCGTTACATAATCCACAGGGGGTTCCCTGCCCCTGCAGCCCCAGAGGTGCTTCCAACACTCAAGAGTTACAGGACTATCAGACAGGGTGGCTGTGCTGTTAGACAAAGCTACTTGGGAGGCTTAGGAAGGAGGATTACTTAAACCTAGCCTGGGTAATATAACCATTAGACATGGTCTAAGTAATAAGTAAATTAATTAAAATTTTTAAAAATTAATGGGCCAGAGGCTGGGGAGATAGTTCTGTGGAATAAGTGCTTGCCTAGCAAGTGCAAGGTCCTAAATTTGATTCCTGGCCCTGCCTGCCACACTGGCCCCATTCTCAGGGACACTGAGCTGGTGATGGAGTCTGGGTATGGTGATGCGGGCCTGTAATCTCAGCAGTTGGGGGGCAGGAAACAGGAGAATCACTACAAGTCAGAGTTGTGTAGTGAGACCCTGCGCGTGCACACACACACACACACACATTTTTCTTCAAAAGGGTGAAAAAGTAACCCAAAATGTGAGAAAATATTTGCAAATTTTATCTGAGAAAGAACTCTTAAAACTCAACAGAAAAAAAACTTGATTTATAAATCAGCAAAAACCTTGAATTGTTATTTTTCCAAAGAAGTAAGTCCACTTTAAAGGATAATATCATATCACAAATGACTAAAGAATCCAAATCCAAACCACAAAGTGCCATTTCACATACATCAGGATGGCTACTATGAAAACACAAAACAAAGAAAATGGAAGTGGATAATAACTGGAGTGACATGGAAAAGTGGACAGCACCATGCACGAGCGGTTGGATGGAGAGCAGCGTACCTGTCCTGGCGACTCCTCAAGCACCTGAGCGTAGGACTGCCGGCAGGCAGCGACTCGGCTTCTAGGCGCGTGCGCAATGCGTGGGCAGCAAGGGCTCAGATGTGTGCGCCCAGCGCTCACACGGCTGCACCACGCTCCACCCGGAAGATGGAGGCCGCCCAGCTGCGCGCTGACAGAGGTAGCGA
Source organism: Capromys pilorides (assembly GCA_004027915.1). NCBI lineage: Eukaryota > Metazoa > Chordata > Mammalia > Rodentia > Capromyidae > Capromys > Capromys pilorides. The sequence continues at coordinate 30,588 of PVKN010001255.1, read as the reverse complement.
GGCACGGAACATTCACCCTGGAAAGGCTGACACGTGCGACATGGGTGAACCTCAAAAACGTCATGCCACGTGAAGTAAGTCACTTGCAAAAGGTCAGTACCACAGGTTGCACTTTGTGTGGGGCCCCTTGAGTAGTCAGACTTATGCAGTCAGGGAGAGGGATGGTGGCCACCTGCGAGGACATGGGACGCGCATAATGAAAAGAGCTTCCGGTTTGGGCAGATGAGAAGGTTTTGGAGATGGGGAGTATTTATGGTTGCCTCGCTATTTTAATATGTTTTCCCTTCTGCTTCTTCCTACTTGGGTGAAAGGAATTTTAGGATTAAATTAGGTAGTCAGTTGAGAATGACATGCAGAACCTACCAGCATTCCAATGCTAAGTTTCCGCAGAAGCTACCCATGGCCTTGTCAAGGACTCGGCAAGCACAGCCTCTGCTGTCTCCCGCCAGTGTCGCAGCTCTGGGTCCTCCTCGGCGCTGGGCTGGGCCTCTGGCTGTGCAGGAGGCCTCACAGTCGAGGAGAGAGGCGCGCTGCGGAAGCTGCACGTGACTGAGCTTCAGTGACGTCATGTTTGCATACAACTTCACGAAAATTTGAAATATTTTGAGATACAACTCGTCTGTTGGCGTAAGTCCCCAAGGATAATGGAACATGGTAGCGGAATCTGAAACTAGCCCTGATTGCTCCACTAAGCTCCTTTTTCTCCATCTATAAAATAAAGACATTGAGCTTCATGAGCCTGAGAGTGTCTTACATTTCCTACGCATTATGTGGCACACCCGTCATCTTGTAGGCCAGGACTTTGTCATCGTCAATTTCCGCTTTATGGAATGCTTTCTAAGATGCTCAGTACTTATTACGTGGGTAACAAGTGTTCATTTCCAATGTTTAGTGGCCTTCACTTCCTTCACCATTATTAGCTTTTACTGCATGGACAAAGCCTTCCTTTTCTGTTAACGTCACCGTCAACCAGCACCCAATCGGTTTACTTCTCTGAAAGCAGGGACTGCAGCAGGTACTTTCTGTGGTGCCTGACCTTGGGATGCACACAGCTGAGAGACATGCAAAGAAGAGCCAATCAAGGACCCATGATTGAACCGGCTGCCACGCTGCTCTGTTAGGAAGCAGTTCCAGTAAGAGCGGCCTGAGGAACCCCGTGAAACACGTGAGGCTGTTCCCTCCCAAGAGGGCTGACGTATTTAGCCAACAATTTCCCCACCACCGCTGGCTGAGGGGCGCCCCAGAGCATAGCCTTGCTGTTTAGCCAGTGCTGGCTTCCTGAGCTTCTGTGCTTTGGACAGAACTGGAGTCCGGAAGGCAAGAGCAGCCCTGCAGTGTGTGGAGCTGTCCAGCCCCACCACAGCTGAAAGCAGAAGACATGCACGGGACACTGCATGTCTCGTGCAGTCTGTCCCTTGGACTTTCAGCTCTATTTTTCCCCATATAAAATTGATTCTGCTACCAATTTCTAAACCTCATCTTCAGTTGCTCACTCTCAAAAGAATTTAAGAGAATTAGTGCCGCAAGCAAAGAGCCTGCGAGCTGCCCGGAGGCCATAAGAGAAACCAACTGAGTTTTCTTTGCCTGCTCTAGACTTTCCCACCCCCAGTGAGCACCCTGCTGGCATGTCATTTCCTTGGAAAACCAAAGCTTTTGGAGAGCCTTCTGTGACAACCTGAGGGTGCTACTGAAATTTTTTCAGTGCCTTTATCAGGTGTGGCGGAGCAGAGGCACCCTCGTGAATGTTTCAAGATTTAGAATACTCCCTCCTTCTTATATAGATGAGCAACAATCCTAGGTGCTAATGACAACCAGGACCTACTATCCTGCCAGTATAACAACCCTCTCTCTGTCTACCTGTCCTTTGCCATGAAGATTCAGAATGAACAAGTGGTGGTCATAGCTGTAGCTCTGTGGTACTTTCAGTGTCTTTCCTTATAAAAGTGAGTCTGTCCCTCTTACTCCAACAGTACACAAGACGTACAACCTTAAAGATGTAGGAGGAAGAAGTGCAGCTCCTCCAGTGGGCTCACTGGGTGTGATGTGAGAGGAGCCACCCTACACCTCCACCCGTTTGCATCCACGAGGACCCGGTTACTAGCTAACAGCACTTTGTGTTAGTCCCTGGATGAAGGTGCTGCTGCAGCATGTAGGGCAACTGCTGATCATGCAGAATTTTGCACCCAAGGGAACTGAGCCCATAGCAGTCCACCCCAGCATCCCAGCAAGCCGACTTTTTCAAGATGTCTGATACGAACGGTGGATCCCATCATCTTGTGCCTGTCTTCTTTGCTAGGGGTCCTTTGGTCCAAAGCAACCATGCAAGATGTCATGTCTGTGGTTAACGCCTTCTGTATGCGTGAAATAAGGATCCTAAAAGTGGCACTCACAGGCAAGAAGGCCAGACACATTCAGGACAGAAGACATTTCCAGTGAGGATGACTCATTCCCTCCTCCAGATGTAAGAGACCTGCTGTGATAAATTATCACTAAGCGCCCGGCTGGTGTCCTCACAGGCTGGTACTCTGTCAAGTGCTTGGTAACGGTCTTTGCTGCTGACCTGTTGGATCTTCTACAGAAGCTCAGCTGTCAGCTGGGTGAGAGGAGCCAAGGCCCCTGGGGCTGCAGTGGCCTCCCTGCCTGCCAGCATGGCTACTGTGTTCGTGAACCCGTTGCACTCGCACCATTGTGTCGGGTGTCAAGATCTGTGGGTCTCTCCTCAGAGAGCCTGCCATCTACTTGGCTGTTAAGAGCCACCTTGTAGATGGACGTTCCCTGGCAGACACTAGTGTGAGATCCCACGTGGGCTGGACGGTCCACGCAGCTGCGCATGTTCAGCAGCACAGCCTTGCTTGGTCTGGGTCTCTCCATGGCCGGTCAAGCCAGCCTCCCTGTCCAGGGAGCACACGTGCCATCTCCTCGGTCAGGCCTGCTCCTCCTCAGGTCTCTGGGTGTTCTGAGCCAAGCTCTGCCCTCTGCGAGGTCTCCCCACTGACTTATGGGGCTGCTTGTGAATGGTGTTTGCTGTAACACTAGACCACTTTACAGAGACGAATGTATTGGACCATTTCATTTTTAAAACATGTTTCCATTTTTCCTTCCTCTGTCTTTTGGCCACAAGGGACATCTCCTGAGGCTCAGGACCCGTACACCGGGGACTAACACAGACCTGACAGTCGCAGATTATCACCCCCTGGCCTCTGCATGCATGCTCACCTGTGACTCATGACTCGGAGGGAGGATTTCTCAGCCAACAGCTCAGGGTAGCCTTATCTGCGGTAATCGCTCAGTGTTCCCTGGTAGTGCGCGGGTTCTAGAGGACCCGGGGCACAATGGAAGCTGCTTGGGGAAGCAGTGGGTGGTCCTCCCGCTCAAAGCACTGGCTGTGCGTGTGCTGCGCTGCCGCTGTCCTGTGGGCTCCCCGGCACACCCGCGTCAGCACTGTCAACCAGAACGCGAGCTACACTTCCAGAACCCGCTGCACTCTGCTCCGGCTTTGGGCATCACTTGAAAGTGGCCCTTGTACTCACTTATTCTGGGAATGGGTTAGAGGAACAACTTCGGTGTGGAGCTGCTGTCTCCAAAATTAGGAGGCCAAACGTGCAGTGTCTCTTTAGGAAAATAAAATACTAATGTTGGGCTCTCACCGCCAAGACGCCTATTTGCCAGACTTTTCTAGGCTGTTAGATGTGGGATCAGAGCCACACTGGTAACAGGAGACTCGTGTGTTGTCACCCAGCAATGAGGCGAGGAGGCCAGGGCACACATGCACGCCTTCTCGCGGTCGTGGTCCTACGCTTGGGCGACCAAAGGGAGTGAATGGCCTCACAAGGTGTGATGGCAGTATGTGATGACTGTTTAAACTAACAAACACAATTGCAGTAGGACACACCACTGTCGCTCGCCTCCACATCCTGCCCTTACTTGAATCCCGCTTGCTGCATTTCTCTTCTCGCTTCCTGAAGCAGCCTTGAAAGGTCCCCTTCCTGGTGTCACAGCTGCCAAACGTCATCCAGCAGAGGCGCAGGCTCAGGGACACACCTCAGTGTGCTTCACTCTCTGTAGCACAGGATCCGGCTCTGGCTGCTCCCGGAAGTCAGGGTGACCATGACAGGGAGATTCTTTGAATGCCTTGACACCCCTGAGGCGGTCATGACAGTCAGGATGGCTTGGCAAGCAGCCAGCACAAGTGTTGGAAGCAAGGGCAAGCATGTTCAAGACGGTCAACGGCACTGTCTTCTACTGCAAAGAAATTACAAAAAATTCAATGGTCGCCATATTTTTTCCAATCACACCTTATAGTTGGGGCTGTTGTGGTTGCCTCTATGTCCTGAATTTATTCAAAAAGTTGTCCTTTCATGGTCATTTTGACTTTGGAGAGGAGCCAGAAGTCACACAGCACCAGACCCAGTGAATGGGTGGCTGAGGACTCACTGGTATGTGCTCATGTGTTTCCGTTAGATGTGTTCGAAATGAGGACAGTATTTTGAAAGGCATTAACATTAATGTGTCTGTTACTCTGAAAATAGTTTAAATTTAGAAATTCGCTGTATTTCTTGTATACTGTAATGGGGTGGTGGGGTCTTTCCTTGAGGGGCTCAGGCTCTGCCTCTGTCCTGGGCCCAGCTCGGGGCTAGAAACCCTACAAAGGACTTGCTCTCCCCCAGCGGCTACCAATGCTTGCCTGCTACTTATTACTTTCAGTTTTCTCTGGCGCTGATGCTAAATAATCATTTTTCAGGTCCTGACTTGTTCTCATTGTGAAAAACACAGTGGTCTGCTAGCCAGTACCTCGGGGCCTTGGACTCCACAGGGGCTGCTGCTCTGCTCTCGCTGCCTACCACATAGCTCATGCCCCTCGTGCCCACCTAGCCTTTGCTGTTAAGTGCACCCACCTGGACTTGGTTCATGGGACCCTTTGGCTGCCATCAGCCACATGAAGGCCCATTGTGAGGCAGCATTTTCTTCTGTGGACCCAGATTCAGTGTGGGACGGTGCCCCAGACTTCTGAAAGCCTGCTTGTGCGTGCCTTACTGTCCTGGCTCAGGTAGTACCTCAGGAAACGTGGTAAGGTGCGGGATCCCCTAGCAACCTCACTGCTCTAGTCCCACCTCCTGGAGCCACCTGACCACCCCGGGGCAGCTCTGTCATCTCTTCACCAGTGTCATGTCCCACGTTCAAGGAACACTGGCACTGTGCGTTGGGACATGTGCCTGGTGTCTCTGACAGAATATGGAACCCCAGTCATGGAAACACATTCTGAGCCAAGGAGCTCCCCTCTCCTTGGCCTCGTGTCTTGCTCAGGTGCTGTCTACTGCCTTCCACTCTATCGCTTTTGCCCTTTTCTCTTTCCTGGCAGCATCTTCCTGTAACTTTTGCAGTAAGCAATTTCCTCCCATAGCAGAGGTTGTGTTTTCCCTGGCATGGCCTGCTGGAACTTGACACATTATCAGTCTGAAAGCAGTTGGGGCAGTCAGTGGAGGGGACCCCAAGGAGGACAAGCATCACCTAGCAAGATGCTCAGCTTGGGGGTGCTCTTCCTTCCCAGCAAGGAAAGACTGCTGTCCTTGGGCGGGGGAAGGGAGACTCATTTCCACAGCCTGGGATGGGCACGCCCACTTGTGAAGTCTTCGTCCACGTCCCCACAGATGCCTCTACCCCAAGTCTCAGGATCCCATGTTTCCCATCGAGGTCTCTTCACAACGCACAGGGAAGCCCAGTGCAGCTCTGGGCCATGTAGAGTAGCGTGAGATCCAGTCCTAGGAGCGCTGCGTCGGCCCAAGGTCAGACTCCAGCAATGGCTGGCAGTCTCCTGGACCCATCTAGTTGAGTGCTGGTGTCTCCTCCTTGCTAAGAACTCTGGCCTATAAACCCTATCCATTCTTATCAGGACAACCATGGTGAGAGAAGAAACAGCACATGTTTGTTTTATAAAGCTGGTGCCGAAGCCAGGAAAGATCCTAGCGGTTGGAGTCGGGGTCTTCCTGTCATTTTTTTCCAACCTGGTATTAAGTTCTTGGGGACAAGCTACGCGCAAGTGGTTAGCGGGCCAGTCTGCTGCCTCCAAAATCTGGTGCTCGGGAGCTAGAATTTTCTTCCACTTTCATGGCAGTCTCTGGGTTTATCTCTCAGAGAAGATGCTAAGCTACCTTGGTGAGAAATGGGGCAGGTTTTTCTATCTTGTGAACTTCCGGTCTGTCTCCATTCCTGGGGCTCTCATGGAACAGTGGGCGGAAGTAGCGAGATGCGTCCTGTGGGCTTCGTCTTCAGCGTGGCTTCTTTCCCCACTTTGGGCCTTGGTAGGGTTAGTATCTGTGCTCGAATCCCTCTGCTTACCCCTTCCTTGCTAACAACCATTGGGTCACTGTAAAGAACTGGCATTCCCATAGCCCATGCTTGAAGTCCATGTCCTTGTGGGGAGATGCTCCCCTCCTTTGACACAGAGGAGAGACCCTGCATGGCAGGGATAAAAAGCCCATTACGTGCTGGGAGCTGGGGCACGGGACATCTTCCTCTGGGACTCTGCACTGCTTTCTCCCTGTCCTGGAGCTGTGTGAGCTCCGGGCATATGGGATCTGTAGCTTATGCAGTGCGGTCCTGCCCCACACACTTTAGAAGGAGTGTTTTGCACTGCCTTGGGAGAATAGGAAAAAAGCAAAGGATATTGCGAAGAACATTCTCCAAACCTCAGCTTGCCGGACTTGCTGTGATGGGATCAGATCTTTGAGGGGTCCTCCCTGGCCTGGGCACCCCCCCACAGCAGTCACCCCCGCCCCGCCCGGCAGAGTCTCGGGCTGGTCTCCAGGCCGCCTGTCCAAGGACAGCAGTGATCTTGCAGGGCTGCTTGGGGCTTCTGTTCCCATTCGAAGCTGTTATTGTGTCACCTTGGGGATGAGAAATGGGGTTGAAAAGACAAACCCAGAGTGCAGGGTCAGGACAGACACTGGTGCAAAGTCAGATTTAGAAACTGATCCCTGCAGGCTGTGGGGGTCGAGCAGCGGCAGCAGCACCTCCTTTCTTCCCATCAAGTGCTTTGCACCCTTCCCTCTCACCTCTGCTTGTGACTGGCTTTATTCACACGCACAGAGCTGAGCCTCCTTTTCCAGGGCACGTTCAGCTCACCCAGTAGAAGAGCTCAGCTCTCAACTCGCTGCTCTGTGCCTCTTCTTTTTTTCCTCCGATTTCCTCTGTTCACTTTGTTTCTTATTGCTGTTATTTTGCTTTTTTGGTTTGTTTTTGTGTCTTTTTCTTGTTCACTTAGCATGAATTTTTTTTTCCCCTTGGGGGGCTGTATGTGGATTTTTGTTTTGTTTTGTTTTTGCAGGACCAGAGTTCAGACTCATGACCTTGCACTTGCCAGGCAGGCACTTGTGCCACAGAGCTATTTCCCCAGCCCCCTGTATTGTGGCTTTTGTTGAGTTTTATTTTTATGTTTATTAGTGTATAACTGCAAATTTTTATTTGTGTTTGCAATACACAGTGATTGTATTGCTTACTAATATCAAGATCAATCAAAGGTAAGAGTGAAGCAAAAGGTAAACCATCAAAAGCACAGGTCCAGTGCCAGCCGAATGACTCAGAGGACTAAAGTGTCTGCCTAGATAGGCTCAGGGACTGGGGTTCGATCTCTAGAGTGCCATGCCAGCGCCACCCTCGGGGTGCGCTGAGATGGTGACTGAGACTGGGTGTGGTTGTACACGCTTGTAATCCCAGTGCTTGGGAGGCTGAAATAGGAGGATCACTATGAGTTTGATCTGTGTACTGAAACCCTGTAGCCCTTACATTAAAAATAACAATAATAATAAAAACACATCCAGAAAAGCAAGTTTTATATATCAACACATCGCAATTTTAAAAATGGAAAATGAGAGGTCATGGTTTAGGTTTCATCAAAAGTGAGTTCTGGAGCCAGGACTTGGCCCCCAGCAGCTCACCTGGGTGTCGTGCCAGAAACGAGTGAGATTGGCCACAGTGGAGCAAGGTTCAGACGCAGCTTGCTAATGGGAGCAGTTGGGGTTCCCGGTGCCCCAGGTGCGTCTGAGCCTGACCAGGCAAGAGAGCAGCAGGTGACATCCTCACCCTCCACCTCCTGCCCATCTGGCCGGGTTGCTCACGGGTACTCGCCAGGGGCTGGGGCTTGGTGAGAAGCGGGGGCAGCAGGACACGGCTGGGCCCTGGAGACACCAGCTTTGTATCTTTGTCTGAAGAAACCATCTGCTAATTTAGATTTTTTTCTGTTTCACTTTTCTTTAAACACAAAAATGCTTCTCTAGATCCTGGTGGTCCTGCCAGGCGCCATGATGACAGCAGTGCCTTCCAGTGTCTCAGCTTCCCCCAGCGCACTTCCAACACATCTTGCTTCTGCCCAAACACTCCTCAAGCTGAGCAGGATCAACCTCATTGACGGTGAAAGAGCTGTGGCCAAACTGAGTTCAACGTTCCCCATTGAAGTGTCAAGCACGCTGCCGACGCTCACCCTGGCTCCCTGCATCCCCAGCCTGGTGCTCACCTCCTCTCCTACGCCAGCGCAGACTGCTCTTAGCACAGGGCCTGGGATGCGGTCCTAACAGTGCTCAGATGCTACATGAGTCATGTGGGCTGCTTTCCCTGCAGTGCTGAGCAGTGCACTTGGGACCTCACCCATGTCAGGCCAGTGCTCTGCCACGGAGCTACACCCCCACTCCCACAAATCTCTGTGACGTCATAATGTGACTCTCTTGTGCCCATATCCCTTGTGGGTCCACACGGGATACATAGTGGAAACCGAGGAAACACTATAAAGATGTAAGAAAATCAAGGAGCAGAAGATCTAAAACGGACACAAATAGAGAACTAGAAGAAACTGAACAATAAGGGGGCTGGACTAAGAGTTAAAGCAGGGCAGGGAAGCCAGCAGCTTGTTTGCCTTCCCTCATTGGTAATGTCATTTTCTTTTTTTAAATTGATGTACTTTGTGCAGGGTCTCATCATGCAGCTTGGACTCATAGTGACCCTCATGTTTTCAGCCTCCCAGCTCTGGGATTATAGACATGTGCCACCACGCCTGGCTGGTGGCCGGCTCAGTGTACCTGGGGGTGGGGCCGGCATGGCATGTGGTGCTGGGGTGGAACCCTAGTCCCTGCACTTGCCAAACAGGCTTGGTAATGTAATTTTCAATGAGAAGAATGAAGCTGATTATAAATGTAAGATACAGTCTTCTTGGGATTTGCTGTAGGACAACCATTAGTCCAATTCTTAACTTTCCCCAAGTATTACTGAAATTGTCATAAAGTGAAGACCACACAGGCATGAGAAAGGCAGCCTGTGTCTAAAGTAATCTTGCCTGAAGTTAGACTAACACACTAAAAAGAAATGGTGGCCTCCAAAGCTGAGCTTCACAGTTTGTAGGAACACAGAGCGCTGTTGCCCTGGAGAAAGTCTTGACTGTGACACTATCTCGAAGGAAGGGCAGAGAACATCAGAGAACAAGGGGGGGCCTCAAGTCAGGGTTAAAGCAACAGGGCTGTCAGGACACCTCGCGGGTGGAGCAGGCCTTGCTTTCTGACATGGGCTCCACTTCCTCCCTCTCATCTCTCTCTTGAAAAAGGTAAAAACGAGCTCTCTGAGCTCACAGGGACCCACTTGTCTCTTGTCTGGGTCGCTGTCGCTGGCATGCTCACCATGGTGCCCCTTTTGTTTCCTGCACGGCACTCAGGAGTCTGAGGCGGGCACTGCGCACACAGCCCTGATGCTGCCCAGGACTTGGTACTTGCTGAGGGGCTTGAGCGACTTGCTGGGAAGCTTCCAAATTCTAAATGCTTTTCTGGAAAAATTTGGAAATCTGCATTCCTTAATTCCAGGTTCTTTTTTTTTTTGGTACCAGGGATCAAACTCGCAACTTGCGCTTGCCAGGCAGGCGTTTATGCTGCTAAGCTATCTCCCCACCCCTATGGGTTCCTTAGTTCCTTCTGCAGCTCTGCCCAGTGTCACACAGAAGAGCACTGCACTCCTCAAAGATGGCACTATTCATGGCACTTGGTCTCGGACCCTCTCGCTGCATCAAGGACATTGTAGGTGTTTAAAAAGGGACCAGAAATCTAGATATGAAAGCAGGATGGCTAAATCTGCTAGGAGACAAAGTAGGGAGACAGAGCCTTGGAGTCCGAGGCAGAGGCGAGAGCCTCCCGGGTGGAGCTCCAGCAGCCGCACAGGACAGAACACACACAGACAGAGTCGGCAAATCAGAGGGCTTCTGTGTGGCAAAGGAAACAGTCCACCGAGTGAAGAGAGAACCTCTAGGCAGGGAAGAAGGTTCCGCCAGCTACACCATGGGCTGTTATCTAGAATGTAGAAAAAAACCTCAAAAAATAGACACTTCCCCACAAAATGAAAGACTCATTCTAAAAAGGTGCAACTGAAATAGATACTTCTCAGAAGAAGTATAGGCAGCCAATAAATACATAAAAATGCCCATGTCTGGGCATCAAAGAAATGCAAGTCAGAGCAACACTGAAAGCCCATCCTCCTCCAGAAAGAATGGCTATCATCAAGAAATCAACCAGTGAACGCGGTAAGGAAATGACCCCCATGACATCAGGAGATACGTGGCTGAAGAAGACGTGGCCACACCTTAGAGGCCTCCTCAGCTCTCAGTGAGGGTGCATTGCAGTCACTTGTAGTGAAATGGGTGGCTTCTGAGGCCATGGTGCTCAGTGAAATGGATCAGACAGGGAAGGCTACGTGGGTGCTGTTTCTCTGATTTAAGAAAACCCAAAGGGCAAAATAAAGAAGAGACAGCCATACACGTGGAGGTAAGTTACTTTGCAGATGGAGAAGGGAAAAGGCAAGCTGGGGGGAGGGGGTCAAAGTTGATCCAATTTCAATGCCTTTACTTACCAATTCCTCAAAACAGATGTAATTACACTATTATGTATTACAAACAAACGAATAAACCTATATGTCTTCATTTACGTATTTGGTGCAGGGCCTCACTACACAGCTTGGACTTGTAGTGATCCTCCTGTTTTCAGCCTCCCCTGCACTTGGAGTACAGGCCTGCGCCACCATGCCTGGACTCAGTCACCAGCTCAACAGGAGTGGGGCTGGCGGGACGTGCAGGACTGGTGATCTAACCCTGGTCCCTGCGCTTGCCAAAGCAAACACTAAGTTCACTGAGCTATCTCACCAGCCCTAGTAAACTTACTTTGAAAAAAAAAATTGCACCTAACGAATTCTGATTTTTCACAAGACTAAAAATTCAGGGCAAAACAAAAAAATAAAATAGCCAGGTGTGGTGGTGCTGTAATCCTAGCACTTGGGAGGCTGAGGCAGGAGGATCACTGCTGGTTTGAGGCCAGACTGGGCCATGTAGTGAGCTGGAGGACAGCCTGTTCTTCATAGTGAGAAGGCCACACCTGGCAGAGTGGGCCGGACATTCCAGTGTGGTGTGGGAAGGGCTGAACCTGGTATTTGGTGGGGCCAGGACTCCATGGGTCAAGCTGGCCATGTGGACACACACGTGTAGCACTGCTGGTTCTCTGTGGACTGTGTTCTCTGCCAACAGTGTGCCTGTTTGGCCCATGCTCTGATTGGTCCGGGACCTGACTGGAGAGTCGTCAGCTCAGGGCCAACCTGAATCGGTTTGATATTTCTGTTCCCCCACCAGGTCTGACGTGCAGATGACAGCGGGACCATGAGGACACTGGTGAGTAGCTCTGTCCACCCCAAACCTACCTGCTGACTACTTTGGGGTTTTCTATCACTGAAGTCAACTTGGCTGTGGGCCTTTTGTCACATGAATCCAGATCCTGAGCTGATCTACCAGGCAGAGCAGTGGTAGACCATTTGTCCCAGTGCACATGCTTCCCCTTCCCATAGTAAAAGAGCACAGGGCAAGAGGAAAGGCAGGGCCCAGCATCCCACACACGCGGCTGGCTCCTCAGAAGAGATGCGGGAAGCTCTGGCTCTAGGGAACCACGTTCCTGATCCAGAAGCAGGAAGGAAGCATATCTTCTTTTTTATAGAGAAAGAGGACTATTTAATCTTTTCCCCACTAATAATTCATTGTCCCATATATTCGAAAATTAGGACATTTGATTAAAAGATGTTTGAATTTGGGCAATTTCCAAATACAATAGCAAGGCAGATTAGAAAAGGGTCTCCTCCCTGGGATGTAAAATCTTTAAGATGAAGACTCAAACTTCTGAGGACAGGGATGGCATCTCGTGCCTGTATTCCTAGGATCCAGGAGTGTACTGGAAGTCAAGTCTGTCAAATAAACAATAATTCTGAAGACCCAGGAAGGAGTGTACCAAACGGCATCACCCAGAGGAGTCACTCCAAAAATACCAAGACTAGGGTCCTAGCGGTGTGAAGCTTCACGGTGCCAAGCCTCACCGAGACTTTTGTTATTTCATTTGTAAGTGATGCAGATCTTCAAAACTACAAGTCCCGCGTTCCTTACCAATGAAGAAAAAGGCTTTCTGTTCCTTCAGTGTGGCCTACAAATGGTGGCTTTCCCCCCAAAGAGCGCTGTGGAAAGGAGAAAAGGGGTAACCAGGGAGCAGAAACTGAGGAGCCTACCACAGCTGGGGATCGGGTCAACATCACAGTGATGGGGCGTTTTGACAGGTGTGGCACACAACCACCCAAGCCCAAGGCCTAGTTATGAGAAAAGCAAGATGTTCTCAGGAGAAGGACATCCTACCAAACCCTGACCTGCACCCCTCAAACTGCCATGTCATCAGAACTGAGGGGCATCTGAGAAACTGTCACAGCTGAGGAAAGTCTGAAGAAGCGTGATGACTGAACCTAGTGCGGCATCCTGCAGTGGAAATGTAACAGATGAAAACAGAAGTGCGTGAAGTATGGATTTTAGTTAACGACGACATTCCATGTCAATGTAAAATAGAGACATTGGAGGAGGGACACATGGAAACTCTACTATCTTCACATTTCCCTCTCTCTCTCTCTCTCTCTCTCTCTCTCTCTCTCTCTCTCTCTCTCTCTCTTCTGCAAAGCTTTATCTTGGCAGCTGCCCTCCTCCTGGCGGCCAGTGCGCTGCTCAGCTCCTCATGCTTCCTCTGGGCTCAGATGTGCGTCCCCACCCTTTTCTTGATGAACTTGAGGGCGCGTCTGTCCTTGGAAACCTTGAGCAGCTCCATGGTGCGCCGCTCATAGGGGGTGAAGCCACACACTTCCAGGATCGTGTCCCGCATGAACCTGGTGTGTTTGGTGAGGCATCCGGGGTGGTGGCTGCGTCTCGGTTTGCTCACATTCTTAGTGACCTTGCGGCCCTTGTTGAGACCCACGGCCATGGGATAGCAGAGGGCCATGGCTACTGTTCTAATGGTTGCTGTGGTGGACACTTTTTTATATAAATCTCTAAATTTATAAATCTAAAATAGTTCCAAGGTCTATTTTTAAAATACATGTATGTTCAATTTTTGTTTCCCATTTTTCCAAAACTTTCCACCTAATACATTTTTTGCCCTTTTAATAATATAGATGTACTACAGAAATTAATGACAATCACTAGATTCTTTACAAATTAATGGAACTGGACTCAAAGGTCAGTCAGGGCATTGCTGTGTCTGAGCAGGGTTCTTTAGAGTAGAATCGGGATTCCTGGAGCGAGGCCGACACCTGTGTCCGCCGAGGTCTTCTGGTACCAAGCACAGGCACTGCTGTCTGCGTTCAGCACCCGCTGGCGCTGCGCGTGGCCGGCGGCATCCTCGCCTGGTTGCCACACCCCATCCCCGCTTGTGGCCAATTCGTATTGCTCGCACTGACCCGGATGCTCTTCCGAGGCCGACGAGCCTCTTTGCCAGGTCTTTGCCAGCCCTTACTGTTCTATTGAATGGGGCTAAGAAGCAGAATTTGGAGGCGCACCAGGAGCCACGGGCCCATCCCAGGGACAGGGTCTTTTGTCTTTCTGAAACACCTTCAAGCGCCCTCCACCCGTTGCCTCAGTCCCTTTCCGTCATTGGACACCCACGACCTCCGGAGGAGATATTCTGCGGCCTCGGGCCTTGGTGAGCCGGCTCTAGGGAGGCTGCGGAGGGTGGCTAGGCTCGGAGAACAGGCAGCTGCGAGGGTCAGCGTCCTGTCAGGGACCCCTTTCACCCAGGCCCCGCTCCCAGCGGCACACCAGGCTGCCAGCTCATGCAGGACTGGGGCTCATGCGGCCTGCACCATCCGGGGGAGGCTTCCTAGACCTGAACTGCAGCCCCCAGGCTGCACTGCTCCCTGGCCGGGCTCAGGGCTTGCTGCAAGCCAACGGCTCTGAAAGAGTAAACCCCGGAGACTGCCATCCGGAAAACATTTTCTGGACTTCTTACAACTCTTGTCTATCTTTTTAGGACATAATTTTTTTTTTTTTTTGCGGGACTGGGGTTCGAACTCACGACCTTCCACTTGCCAGGGAAGCACTTGTGCCATGGAGCTATCTCCCCTGCCCCCTCTGTCTACCTTTTTAAAGTGTACATTTTTTCCCCTTAAGTTGGAGAAACCATTGGCTTCCTGTTTCCTCTATGGACAGGAAGGGACAGTGCGCTGGAGTCAGGCTGGCTCCATCTTTCAAGAGGAGTGCCGAGAACTCTGCCCATGTCCAGGCTCAGCACAACTCCAGCCCCTGGCTGACGGCTGGGGCCAACCCGTGTGGCCCTAGTGGAGCTGGGCAGGTAGCGTTGGCTTCTCTGCTTTGCCCGAGACAAGATTTACTTGTAGTCACCTTCACAAGTTTTTCTTTCAACTTCTAAGGGCTTCCACAAGTTGAGCCAGCACTGCACAGCTAGATCTACCCCATAGCTTCCTAACATGAGCCTTCCTTTCTGTACACACACACACACACACACACACACACACACAACCACTACCACCACCACCACCACCATCATCATCCTCCTCCTCATCGTCATGTGGCCTGTCTCTTCCTTTCTACTTAGAAAACTCTAATTTCAACCTTCTGTCTCTGAAACTTTGCCCTCTTCCCAACTCCTTCAGGAAACTGTTCGTAACTATTCTTGGTCTTACAGCTCTCCAGATTTTCTCTATTTCTGTAGCGCTTGTTCTCGAAACATATAATTTAGCATTAATTACATAGCATGCCACGCTATCTGCTTTTGTGTTAATGTCTTAGATTTGTGTTTTGTGACTCTAGTAAAGCATCACGAATCGCTTCCCACGGCTCACGACACACCCCAAAACCTACCCAGATACAGAGAATAAATGGCCTGCAGGTTAGGCCTGGCTCAGCGCTTGGGCCTCAGCCCCTCTCCACCTCCGGATCATTTTCTTTCCTTTCTTCCCTCTGGTGCTCTGACTCTGGAATATTCTCTCCGATTTCCTCTGTTCAACTGTTCTGGGAATCCTTCTGTTCTCTGTCTTGGAGGTTGATAAGTGTTCACATCACTGGATGAATATATTCGCTCTGTGCACGGAGCTCGGGGTGTTCTTATAAAATAAATGACGCATGGACTATCTGACGCTGTGGCGTCTTATGAGTGAGTTAGGATAGCACTGTGGCAAGCTCTGACTGGCTGACTCTGTTAATAAATTGGGGCTCTTTCGTTCAGAAGCATTTTTTGAGAATCCTGAGGGAACTCAGCTCTGATTTTATGATTTGAAAAGTCATTCTCCTGCTAGCTGCAGCCCTAGATGTCCTTGCTTAATTTATCCCCGGCCCTAGCTCATTAAGCACTGTGCAACAGCGGCGCTAGTATTTACAGCCTGACAGCAGTGGACCTACAGGACTGAGTTACCTCTTCAGGACCACTTATCCCCTCAAAACCTTAATCCATGTCTGCGGTCGCCATCTCCGCGCACACCTGAGGGTCACCAGCCTGTCTCAGAGCGCATTTGTCTCACTGAGAGCTGGGGCTCTACCTCACCTAAGTCTAGGCGCGGCAAGCGGTGTTCTCCAGCAAGGGAAGTGCGAAGTCCTGCTTGAAGGCAAGGGCTCCACCTAGAGGTGGGACTCGGGATCGTCGCACGCCTCTCCTGGCCCCACGGTGCTTCCGTGGCTGGTTCTCCAGACATTTCCACTCAGTGTGGCTGCTCACCTTCTGTTTCCCACGCAGGTTTTAGGTCAAAAGGGAACAGAAGAATAGCGGGTGCTGGGCGGGGCCCGGCAGGCCTCTCAGGTCTGCAGCTGACCGCGTCCAGCCAGCCCGAGCGCAGGGCTGTGTCCGTGGCCTCTGCTGGCCGCGAGGTGAAGACGAGGTTATGCATGGTGGCATGCTGTGGCCCAACCTGGACGGCTTTTCCTTAGGAGGGAAGCAGGGCAGGAGGGTATGGGCCGGACGCCCAGGCCGCAGCGTCTGCACAGGGGAGGGCCAGCGTCCCTCGGGAACACCGCGGCGCGGGGCTCCAGCGTGGGGCGAAGTTAAGCCAGGGGCTGGGCCTGAGCAGAGTCACTGGCCACGGCAGCCCGGCCGACGTGGGTCTGTGGTTTCAGTGTCAGTTCTCACCAGCGTGACGCAGCGAAGGCGCGGGGTCCTCGCGGTGCACGGAGGAGGCAGCGTTAGTTTTCGCTACCAGTGTCAAAATGCCACGGAGGATGAGTTTCAAGGCGAGATTCTGGTTCGCGGTTCTGGGGACCCGAGGCCCGCCCCGCCCCCCCCCCTCCCCCCCGCATCCTTATAAAGCGTCAGTGTCCAGCCACTGGGGCCGCCGGCCTGACTGCATTCTGCTCACCTCCCTCGGACCCTCTCCCTCCCCCGGGTGCGTTCAGTCTCTCCCTTCCTAGCACCTCACTCTGGGGGTCGAACTCCAGCATAAACCCTTGGGGTCACACCTGAGCCACAGCCAACGCCTGGAGACAATCGCGGATTCTACTTCAAGGGGGCGAAATTCTTCGCCGTTACAACAGTGCTTCCGCCCAACCTCACAGTCAGTTCGTGGGTGTCTACTGCCACCTGCCGTCCGAGTCTGGTCCTCCCAAATGGACACAGCGGGAAGGCGGAGCTGTGCTGCGGTCGGAGGGGCGCTGACCGCAGGGCGCCGCGAGAGGCGAGAGGCGGCCGGGTGCAGGGCCGGGGCGGGCGCTGGCGCTCGGCGATTGCAGGCTGCAGCGCGATTGCGGGGCGGCGGGCGAGGCGCGCTGGGCGCGGGTGGGCGCCGCGAACGCACTGACCACGTGGGTGCAGGTCAGCACAGGGGCGGCGTGAGTAGGGGCCCGGGCGCTGGGCAGGCTTATCTGGCACGCAGGACGCAAGCTGCCCTGCCCGCCTCCTGCTCCCGCAGCCGGCGCGTGCGTGCGTGCTGGTGCACGGACTGTCAGCGCTCCTCGCCTTGGAGTCCGGGGAGTCATCGGGAAAGCACTATTCGACATGTGAAAAGCCAGGGTAAGAGCGGACGACGAGGACGACCCGGTCAGTTCGTACTTCGGCGGAAAAGCTTGTTCTTGGCGTATGGAGCTGAGTGTTTTCACCACAGGAAGTAGGCTTTGGCCAGGCGTGGTGGCGCTTCCTGTAATCCTAGCACACGGGAGGCTCAGGCAGGAGGATCGCTGAGTTCAAGGCTAGCGTGTGAGGCCCTGTTTCAAAAAAAGTACTTTTTGACTGTTTAACATCCCCAGAGAAATGAAAATAACCATTTTGATGGCTTTTAGCAGTTTTAGAACATAGCAAAATGACAAGGCTATTTATACAGAAATAAGATGTCAAACATTCGATATCACACAATCCCCAAATTTATTCTGGAAAGAAATCCCGTGTCCACGGCCAGAGAGGCTATGCTCCAAGTGGGGCAAGTTGCGTACCCAGACTTCCGCCCTGTTCAAGCTTCAATCATTTTGAAACGTCTTCCAGGACAATATTTTCAGTTTTGTGGCCTTTGAAACTTTAGGACAGCTGTTCCTGTCATCTTTCCTTCTTCTGGCTTATGTGGTGTCCGCCCCAGCCCTTGGGATCCAGAGCCTCCGAGCAGTGTGAGGTCCCTGGCAGAGGTCGGGACCTGCAGCACCCTGAGGAGAACCCACGGCCATCTCTGAAGCCCTTTCTCACGATTTGGGGTAGACACACTATTTTCCAAAGGAAATTTGTGGAAATGGTGGAAACTTAACTGAGAAGAATACTTAAAATATCAGAGAATGTGGACAAGGGAGACAGATGCACAGCCCCGCGCAGGACCTGGCTGGGCCCCGTGGAAACCTCAGCGGCTCACTGAAGAAAGGGTCCTTGCCGCCATCTTTCCTGTCACTGCTGCCACTGGAGGGAGGAGTGGGAGGAGCTTTATTTGCTGCCTCTCTGGCCGCGGACGCTCCTTACAGTGAATGAGTGCTGGCCACAAAGCCACGTAAAGGGGAAGTGGAGCAAGACCCACTGGAGAGCACCGTGCTCTTGGGCCACAAATGTAGGACCCACGGCAAGGATAGTCTTCCGACGCATATGGCCTAAAGTTACCCTTTAAAAAGTGCCCAATTCAACCAATGGCTTTCTGCAGCCATGGAGTTGCACTGCATCACCGATACCTGCCTTTAGATAATTTTGCCACCAAGAAAGATATTCCGTCCCCACGCTGTGGCTGAGTGCACGAACAAAACCATGACCCTCATGGCTGGAAGATGAGGACAGGGAGTCCTGCAGTGCCCTTTGGGGGCTTCCTCCGAGTGGCCCAGAGTGGCCTCCAGGCCCCACCTCCTATAGTGTCTGCCATCCCCTGTGGCACCACGTCGTGCCAATGCCCAGCCCTTGTCACCTGGGCACTTGGGACCATGAAGATTCGTGGTAGAGTGTGGACCAGCCCAAGCCCGCTGGCAGCTCACCTGCTCTTCCCAGAGCCTCATGTTGCTGGTGACAACCCTGGCCTGGGCAATTGTCCTTTTGGTTCTTTTCAAGATTTCAAAGTAATACCCTGGGGGTATTACTGGCCGTAGTCTAGCAGGCCAGTGTTTCTGGGTAGCTAGAAGAGACTGTGTAGGTCAGAGGGTTTTATCTTCATCTTATCTGCCTTAATTTTCTGACCTGAAGCAAGCACATTTTGGCAGTGTGACTTCCTGCAGTTCCTAGCAACCGCCCTGAAGACTTCTTACATTTGTTAACTGTCCAAAGAGCTCCACAGGTGCAGAGTTCAGTGGTGCCATGGCTTTGAGGGCTCAGCCACGTCTTGTGCAACTTAGAGTCTTGTGGTGGCAGCTCTCAAATTTTTAAATCAAGACAATAATGATTACAACTAGCCCACCGGCTTTCACTTCCTGCAAGTAATTGTAATTATAATTAAGAAGTCCCTACATTTATTTGTAAAATTTTACCTGGGAGTGTAAAAGCCTTCTAATAGTCTATTAAAATGATGACAGTTTTATATGCTGTTCAAATGAGTCATGCTGAAATCATTGCTTACAAGGGGTTCCTCTAAATGGTAATGGATACAAAAAATAAGTTCTACCTTCATAGGAGAGATCTCTTCCCCTCCTCCCCCCAATCTGGAAAATATGATAAAAACTTGAAAAGATGTTAAATCTTGAACCAGCTAATAATCCAATTAGAAGATCAAATAAACCATGCTCTTAATGGTTGATTTTATCTGTTTAAAGTATTTTGTATAACAATTATCAATTTGTATATTCCAAACAGATACAATCTCAAAAATTTTACAATAAGGAGGTTATCTTTAGCTTCTTAGGTTCATGTATTTTGTTTGTTTGTTTGAGACAGGGCCTCACTATGTAGTTAAGGCTGGCTTTGGATTTATGTTGTAGGCAGGCTGACCTCAAACCCAAGGCAGTCCTCCTGCCTCAGGCTCCCAAGTGCCAGGACTACAAGTGTGTGTCACTACACCCTGCAAAGTTCTGGAGTTGATGAAAGTGATACATACTTTGTCCCAGGAAAATATGTATATGTGCACTTAATTTCACATAAAAATCCCAAGAGTCCTTAGCCTTCTAGAACTGCTATTTAGTTACAAAGAAAATACTTACTGTAATTAAGCTCATTTTACTAATGCTTCTAGCATGCTCTCAAAGGTGTCATTTACAAATCCTCCGTGCTGAGCGCTCCCTAGGGGCACCGCTGTGGCTTGGCATAAGACTGGCCCAGTGGCCCTCAGCGCGCAGACGTGTAGGGTCTTCCTAACTAACTACGGGCTCTACCTCCAGGTGGGGCACATTTGCTCCTCTTACTGCATAGCAAACCTCGAGGCTAAAGCAACACACAGGACAGAGATCCGGGCAGGTGTGGCCAGCTTTCCCACCCAGAAGCCTGGTGTCACCAGTGCTGACTCCCATTTGAGGCTTGCTGTGACCAGGGGTTCAGTCCTTGGGGCTGAAGTTGGCACCTTCTGGGGTGGCCTTGTTTTCAGGGTCCAGAGGGGTCCCGTGGTTTCCAATGTGTGGCTCCTGTCACAGTTGCCCTGCCACTCCCCCTCCCTGTGCTGTGGCCTTTGTCCTCAGGAGGACCCGTCCCCTCCCCTCATCCACCCTGTCAGGCCCTAAGGATCTGCACCCTCTCTGAAGACTGCCAACAGGGCCTGAATCTCTCCGGCCATAGGCTGCGTCCAGGGACACCAGGCAAGGTGTGCATGGGTGGGCATGTGGTGGTATTCTAGGTCCTAACGGGTGAGTCAAGGACTTGGGGTTCTCCTCAGAGAACCATGGAACTTAGCAGGTACGAGGTGGCATGTTTTGCTTCTTGGCCTTGCAGAGGGGACCTTATCCAGGATGAAGACACCTGCCTCTGCCTCTGAGTGAACACAGGGTGTTGGCCTGGGAATTTTGTCCCTCTGGGTCCGGAGGGGACTGAAGGATCCTGCACTCCCAGCCAGGCCAAGGCTGCCTGAGTCACCTGGAGCTCCCGAGCTCAGTGTCCACTTCCTCCTCCAGAGGCTGTGACCCTAGTGGGTGGCCAGGGAAGCCAGAAGGGAGGGCGCAGGCACAAATCCTTCCCTGCCACGCACTGTGCTTTTGGTCACACCAGAAGCCCTTGCTGACCACCTGTTGCAAGGCTGCGATGGGTACCAGGGACATGGAGTGAGCAGAGCCCCCAGCCAGCCCAGAGGCCAAGGTGAGGACAGGGTGCTTGGAGCACAAGGCCAGAGCAAGGAGGCTGGGCTGGGCCGGCTCTGGGGAGGGGTCTGGGGCAGGCATGGCAGGGCAGGGTGGTTCAAGCAGGGCAGAAGCCTCCATGCAAGGTGGAGGGGGAAAGACCCCAAGCACATCTGGGGGCACTGCTGAGCCCCTCTGAGCCCAGCGGGCCTGCATCTCACAGACTCACAAGTGGCGTGCAGAGGTTACATTTTTATCCTATGCACAACAGGAAGATGTTGAAAAGTTTTAAATTTGAGTGATTTGTAAAGACTAGCACTTTTTAAGTGTCATCGAAGGTGGCTGTGCCCAAGGTAGGCACACAGTTCCCGCACCGTAGCTAGTCAGGATGTGGTCAGTGGGCACCAAGACAGGACAGGTTAGAAGGACGCCGAGTGTGGGGGGGTGCATGGGTGACTAGGTGTCTCTGGTCGCAGGAGGCACTGGGCTGGATGTGGCTACCCTGTAGACCCCTCGGGCTGTGCGGTGCCACTCAGGGGGCCTGCAGGTTGCAACATCTCTGTCCTGCTAGAGCTCTGCACCCTGCTGGACCCGTGGATGCAGAACATCCACCTGGAATTTGCACTGCACATTAGCATTCCGGGGTTTCTTCTCCCTTACTGTCCTGAGGAAGGGGCCGAGCTCTGAACCTTGGAGTGCGACTCTGGGGGATGCTCCTGAATGCGTGGAAGGTCTTCAGAGGTTCTCCCAGGCCTGCACGAGTGGCCAGCTGTGTAGACAGGTCGTCACTGACTGGAATGGAATGCACAGGGTGGGCCAAGGCCATGCCCAGGCCGCAGTGCGCCATGTCCACCAAGGGACCTTAAGTCCAGCCATGAAGATGGCTTTCCAGAACCAAGAGAGTGAGCCAGGGCTGCACTTACTTTAGTCATTGGAGAAGGGGGAGTGGCTTGTGAAAGGGAATTTTGGGAAGGTGAACTCTGAAGGGAATTGTGGGAAGAAGATGAGCACTGTGAGCTGGGCTAGGTAGGAGGCCTGCATTCACCTCCGCCATATTCAGAGATACACAAAGGAAGTAATTTGCATTATGCTATTGAGATAGTATCTACTATTTTGGGGGTCTAGTGCTTCAGCTCTGACGTGTAACTTTTCACGCTCCAGGAAGTCATAGCCTCTATCTCGAGGCTCGATCCCAGCTGACACCGTGGAGCATTGGCTCTTCGTCCTGTTATCATGGAAACACGCGTGCCATCTTCAAAAACTACCACCAGCACCTCGGCTAGACCCATACACACTGCTTAAGGCCAATTGAAAGGATGATGAGAATTCCTAGCCAGCTCTGTACATCTCAATATGTGGGGATTGGGTCAGGCTCAGTCAAAATGGGGACAGTGGCTCTTCTTTCAAGAGGAGCTCCTCAGGCGGGCCTCCACAGCACCTGCTCAGCCAGCTGCAGCTCGCTGCAGTTTCCCCTCTCGGGGAAGAAGCCCCGAGTGCAGTGAGTGGCATGAGGGTACAGGGTGAAATGTACTGAGTCCTCTATTTCGAGTTTTTTTGGAGCGTGTCTGCAGGACGTGCTTGGGCATCCCGCGTGTGGGGCTACTTTGAGCGTCGCTCACCCCGATTCCTGCTCATACCCCGTCTCCCTGCCTTCCCCTCCCTCCATCTAGCGACCCCTCCCTTCTGCAAGAGATCCCCTCCCTACTTCCCCATATCTTTCTTTTATTTTGCCTTTTATTTTGTTTACATTTTGGGTCTATCACACAAGAGAAACCAAGCGACACTCAGGCTGTGTGTCTGCAGCGCAGCAGCATGGTCTGAGCTGCGTCCGTTGTCCCACAGAGGACGTCCAGTTCTTAGCCCTTCCCCTGCTCAGTCCTCCACGGTGGCCCCCTATGCCGGCCGAGGCCCTCAAGAGCAGCCCTCAGAGTCTGCCTGTGTCCCGAAGCTCACTGACACCAAAACTCCCGGGCTGCAGGCCAGAACCTGGCTTCCGGCCCATGTGTCGGACCTCGTGCTGCGTGCGCGCAGCTGGTCTGGAGCGCAGCTCAGGACTCACCTTTCCAAGGGTTTTACCTAATTTCACCCCCTGATTTCTTGAATGGTAGGAAGTACATTCTATTCACGCCCACTAGAGGGAACCAGAGGGACGAGACCAGCCCCATGCTCGCCTGCGGCTCTGGATATCGGTACCAGTACCCCGCGGTTCCCGGGTCGCAGCCCGGCTGCCAGAATCATTAGGGCTGTATTTTGCTTTTTGCCTCTTAACTTAGTTATGTTAAAGTAGAAAGCCTTCAAAGGGAGCTTTTGGTTTACAGAAAAACTGAATGGAAGAAACACTGACTAATTAATTGACTTTCGGAAGGAAAGTTTTAAACACCCAGCACAGGCCTCCAGGCCCTTCTGTGTGCGCGGAATCCGGAGTTCAGTGGGGTTGCTCCGCTTCTGGGTGTGGGCGCTGGCCCGGGAGCCTCTGTGCAGCGCCAGCAGCTCCGGGACCCATGGCAGGTCGTGCGGCAGGGAGCGAATGTGGTGAAGAACGCGGTCCAGGGCTTCGACACATGAAGACGCAGGGTGGGAAACTCGGAGGCGCCTGCTCTTCTGAGTAAGAAGCAGATCTTTTTTCCAAATGAATCCTTATCAACTCTTAAGTAAAATCCATGTGATCTTTACTTAGAGCCACAGGAAATCTGAAAAGCACAATTCGAGGAAGATTGCAGCTCTAGAAATAAAATTTTAGGGCGCCCCTAGAACGGAGAGCAGTGTTGTTTGTGAAGTAAGTATTTCTGGAGGGACGGACAGATTCCTGCAGATTTTACGCAGGGGCGGAAATAAAGGTCCTGGATCAGGCTGCTGTCAGACACAAATGTGTCCACAGCACCTTGCACAGCTGGACATCTCAGGCTCAAGGACAGCAACTGGAATTACAGGACGACAAGGGGCTGCCACGGTCAGCTCAGGGGCAGGACTGGAGACACTGCGTCCCTATTAAAATGCACGAAAGTGATTTTAATGATTTATAGGAAAGTTCTGGTTTAGAGAGTTCAAATTATTTTTAAAAATTAGCGATCTCATTGATGAAATGCTGATGCTTGCTGTGCTGCTAAAGTTTACAGATATGTTTGACCAAACACCACATAACCAGGATCCCGAGCAGGCCCTCAGTCTTCCCGAAACCCCAGTCTGCACATCGAACAGAAGCTGAGAGCAAAGCCACCTTGACCCAGGCCCAGCCGGGTGTCCACACCTCCCCCGCTCTTGCTCAGGGCCAGTGGGGCTCCGAGCTGGACTTGGGTGGCAGTGCTGCCGAGCTCCCGCCACCCCAGGGCTCTGAGCTGGGCGGACCCAAAACATTTCTCCTGAGAGACTGTCTGGATTAATTCAGTCAGACAACAACAAAAATGTTGATGGGTTCCAGGGGCCCCTAGGCCATGTAGGCATGCAAACGAGGTTGCTCCAAGTCTGGATTCTTCTCACTCTTCCTGCAAGGTTTGTTGGCCACGGCAGAAGGCCCCAGTGCACTTTTCTGACCTGATCTAGCGTGTCATGAAGCACCATTCTGTCTTGTGGGCTGTGCTATAGGAACAGTGGAGCAGAGGCGGGGCAAGGGAAGCGCTGGGGCAAACCCTCAGGGAAGCGTTTGGACAGGAGGTCACTGCTCCAGAAGTGGGGCCCCATCCTGCTGGATGTCAAATGTGCCAAGTTTGTGTCTCCTGAAATCCAAGAATGACTTCCAAAGGGCAAAGGGGATTAAGAGCAGGAAAGGGGGCTTGGAGGATAGACGCAGCTCCTGAGACAGGAGGAGTCCCAAGTGGACTGCTACCAGAGCCCCTCGTCAGGGTGATTTACACAGAGAAGGAGCATGATGGCTCCAGCATGGGTCAAACTATCACCAACCAGTAAGACTACAAGCACATCTGCTCGGCTAACAATGATCCAGTAGTCAAGCCGTCAAGCCAGGTGCGTAGCAAGGGCACAGTGCTGATGTCATTCACCATGGCTTCTCTGTGATTTCTAAGATAGGGAAGGGAGGGGTCCAGGCGTTCCGGCCACCCATCCAGGTGTCCGACTCGTGGCTGGAGGTAAAGGCCTGGGTGGTGCTAATGACAGCACTCTCAAGGCTGGCTTCTTAGGGGAGTATGCAAATCAGCCTGCTGTGACCTCCTCAAGGGCTGGCCTTCTGAGTTGGTGCCTCCAGCCACCGCTCCAGGTCCCCTCTTACTGTGTATCAATCTGCACCTCACTGAGCTGTCTATAATTACATGAGGGAGGACAATACAGAAGTCACCCGGAGTCAGCCAGGGGTGGTGGCACAGATTGCAACCTCGGCACTCTGGAGGCTGAGGCAGGAGTACTGCCCAAGTCCGAGGTCAGCCTGGATTACATGCTGAGACCCTGTCTCAAAGACTGAAAAAAGACAAAAGAGAAATGAGTATCATTTCATTTCTACTAATTTGATTGTACTTCTTTTGTTGCATAGCCATACCTCCTTCTGAGAATAAAATTTTAACATTTCTGTCCATCAAAGCACTCTTTTATTTCTGCTGAGAAATGACATATGTGGAACCCTCTGTGGGTTTCAGTGACACCAAGCACTGGGCGAGCCCCGTGGCTCTCGTGGCTCTCGTGGTAGGACCCGGCACACACTGCTCAGCAGCCCCTGACCACTGCAGCTTCCGCCCGGCCCTTGTCTGCACCGTGCACAAGCTTCTCTGCCACCTACCCATGGCTGTAAATGTTCCACAGCCTGCCGTGCCAGTTGGCAGAAGGCCGTGGCAACTCCTCCTGGCTCGGGCAAGTGCTGCTCCTCAGTCCAACAGGCTGCTGGGGTCCGTAACGCTGTCACCTGGGGCCAGGGCAGCTGCCTGGACCCTTGTTCCAACAACCCCTGCACACCAGCCCACATCTGTAGAGAGGAAGGTAATGCCAGCCGTGCCTGCCGGTTCTCCTCAGTGTGCAGATGGCTCAATTCCCCACACCTCAGCCCTCCCTGCTTCTGCGCCTTTGTCCCACCTGTGAGCTTGTCTCTGGTGGCTCCGGTTTCCCATGTCTTTGAAGAGGGGCGTTGCAATCCGCAGCCAGGCGGTTGCTACCAGCGACAGAAAGCTGGCTCGCCAGGTGAAGGCTGTGCTGCCCGGCCTTAAGGTCTGCCTGGGGACATTAGATTCAGTGACCTTCTCCCTTGGTGGCAGAGGGCTCAGAGTGGGCTGAGCAGGGGCCTAGACAGTCACAGTCTGCTCCCTTCGTTTCCATCCATATGCAGCGCTGGAGATGCGCCTGGACGAAGAGCCACGCAAGCAGGTGCGACCGGGTTTGTTCATGACGTCACCACGTGACGCGCCTGACTGCGCTGCAGAGCGGATTCCAGGAAGCCTTGCTTGGCTCTCCTTGCCTGGAGAGTTCTGTGTGGCCAGTGCGTGGTCACTGCAGCAGAGGGCTGAGAGTCAGTCAGCAAATTCTGAGGAGGAGGCCGTGTTCAGAGGCGAAGGCCCGGGACGTGCCTGAGCCCACCTAGCAGTGCCAGCTGAGCTCTGCAGCGTGGTTGCTGTGTAGGGCATCCCACGTGACTGCGATGTTTCTAGATCATTTTACTAGCTGACTGTAAATTACCTTAATTAATTAAAAATGTGTGAAGATTTCTGTTTTCACTTCTGGCATCGCGGTTCCTCGGCCATCCAGAATGGCCTTCCTGCTTGCAACACAGAAACAGCAGATAAGGAGCTTTTAAAGTTTTTGTTTTTTTAATGTTCTGGTCCACTGACAGGAAAGTAAGGAGATCCAAGGCTTCCCAACAAAATTGAAAGCAGGAACTCTGTTTTACTTAAACTTAACTTTCTCATGTACTTATTTATTTTTAACATCTTTATTTTTATGACTGCGTGTTTGCGGCACACAGGGCCGCTGCTCCCGCCTGAAGCAGGTAGCTGCACATCTCAGATTTGCACTCTCCTCCCCTCCCCCTTTCTGTTCCTGGTCCCCTTCCCTTAGGCACAAGATCCAGCCCCGGGCGTCAGTGAGTCCCCAGTGATCCTCCCAGAGAGTTTCTACTCAGCCTCCAAGGCCTTGGGACCTCGGGATTACCATGGAGGCGAAGCCAGGCCTGCCGGAAGCGTTCGTGTAAAAGCAGGGCCCAGGGTCTCCATCTGCCATCTTGGGGTGAGAGGAAGGGAAGGCCCCAGCACAGAGAGGAGGTGACACCCCTCACTTGTCCTGGCCAAGGAAGGGCAGAGAAAACTCTAGCAACTTCCTGAGCCGGAGCTGGGGTCATTCCGAGTTCACTGTTTCTTCAAGACCAAGAACCTAAAGGTGCCGAGTGTGATATTCGCGGACCCTGGGAGAAACAGCGTCCCAACGACCAGCAGGAGAAAGAGGCCTCAGAGAAACGCACAGAGGGAGGGGCCGTAAAATGGCCTTTCTGAAGGGAACTTTGAAGTTTCTACATAATACGGGAAAGGCAAAAGGAGACCAGCCGAAGTTTGGAAAGGGAGGGAAAACGAGAGTGCCCGCGTGGGAGCAGACGGTGGAACCACAGGCCTCAGGACGCCGCGCTCAGGAGAAAGGCGTTGCAAAGAAACTGGCGCAGCCGAAGGCGAAGCGGGCTGATCTCAGTTACGACTGCGGCCCGAAGGCCCTACGCAGAGAGCAGCCTTGAAAACTGTGTCTGGAAAGGGACTGAGGGCGGCACGGCACCGCAGCCCTGGGACCCTCTCAGGGCCGGCAGAGCCTCCACAGCGCCCCCCACGGGCTGGCGCAGCTCTGCTTCCCCACTGCCGGCCCCTCCAGCTCACCCGCACCTTTCTTCAGTCTTAGGATAGTCGAGGTCAACAGGGAGGAGGACCGTTCAAGAGCCAGAAGAGAGGCGTTGGAAGGCTCCCAACAAACGCACAGTGCACGAGCTGGGAACGTTTGCTACTGCGTCCCTGAGTCCGCCTTCCGCCATAAATGTGGGACATCACAGCAGGGGTTAAGGAGGCTCACCGAGCTCCCACTTTCGGAGATCACGCCTGCCCAGGGGCGATGGTGAGCGGAGACCTGGCACGGAAGCGACAGGGAATGCCTGTGCGCACATACACACACACACACACACACACACACACACACACACACACCCCCAGCGAGGACCAAGCCGTCCCATACATCTGCAGAGAAGATTGCATTGCAGTGTTAAACAAAAGGTGCTCTGAAAATGAGGGCTTACCTGTCACCAAGCGTCAGCCTGGGGGGAAAGGAACCACACGCTGTGACGGGCAAGCTGCACAACCGCAGGACAGTAGCAGAGGAACGTCCGGGGAGCGGCTGGAGCTGGAGGTCCATGCCACATGCGGGGCAGGAGCACCTGAAGCAGGCCAGGGGAGCACCTCGCTCCCATGGGCAGAGCCCCAACCAGGCCAAGAGTGGGCTGCTGGACAAAGGGGTGTCTCGTCCCCCCAACCTGCCATGCACTGCAGCGGCTGAGCAGCTCCCTTCCTCCCACCTGGAGAGAGGATGCCACCTGACCCCACTTTCTGTGTCTCGTCTTCACGCCTTCACCTTCTCCACGATCTTCATGGCCCTCGCCCTGGGAAGTCTGAGAGCCCTGCGGCGGAGTGTCTTCAAGCACTTGAGAATGGAAGGGCTTCTTAAAAGTGGCATGGCAGCGCACACTGCGGAAAAGGTTAACACAGCCGCCTACCCTAAAATTAAGGATTCTGATCATCAGAGGACATGGCAATGAGAAGAGAAAAAGTAAACTAGAACTTAGACATTATTTGCCCTCCATGTTATTGATGAGAGATTAGCATCTAGAATACACAAGCTTGGACGGACTAAGAAAGAAGACAACAAGCAAGTACAGATCTGGAGATCCGGAGCCAGACAGCAGTTGGAGAGGAGGGACACGCAGCCCAGGCTGGTGGAGAGCGCAGGCCGAGTTCCTTAACAGGGAAACGCAAACGACACCAGACCGAGTGTCACTGGTCATTGGCCCGTTGCCCCCAAGTGTAGCAGCTTAGCCCAGAGTGAATATTTCTTCCTTGCCACAGTTTCTGTCCAGGAGGAGTCAGAGCAGCTTAGCAGGGAGATTCTTGCCCAGAGGTGCAGGGCTGAAAAGTCAGCGGGCCATTGTCACTTGGGGTCAGTGAGGGGACGCTTTGCATGTGGCCACCCGACAGTGTGCTCACAAACATTGTCCCCGAGTGGTAACCTATGGTAACCGTGGCAACTGACATGTAGTGTGCGTCCCACAAGGGTCCACCAGGAACACTGCCAGGAGATGCCCAGGTCCCTCTGTCGCTGGGCCCTGTGGGCTTTCTGTGCTCCTCCTGACCCCTGAGAGGGCTGAGGGGACAAGCCTGTCTCGCCCACCCTTTCCTTCTGCCACTGTCTGAGACTGAGCTCAGCACACTCTGGCTGCTGTTGTCCACTGTGAAGAGATACCGCTCTCGCCAGGCCGTGGCACCCAGCCTCCAAACACAGCCAGCGAAGGCTCGCCCTGCACGTGTCATCCACCCCCGGTGCTGTGTGGTAGGAGTGCAAAGCCTGCTAATGTAGCGTATTCAGAAAGTGGGACATGACAGGGTTAGGAAAATCAGTGGACGACAGGCCCCTGTACCAACTTAGGTAACCTAGAAACTGAACAGAAGTGAAGTCACCGGGGAATACGCGCAACACGTGCACAGCAGGCTGCATGCATGAGTCAGAGCCAGCAAGAGAAGCGAGAGAACGATCCACACAGAACCCAGGACCCAGCTATCCTGCTGGACAGGGCGCAGGCCACAACTGCAGGCTCTGCGGAGCCAGGGAGGCTGATTACTGTTGTTCAAGCCACAGACTCATGTCAGCAGCGCTTCTGCAGAAATGATAGCCTTCAAATGAAGGGCACTGAGACAGAAAGCGTTCTGTCAAGGTGTGACTCCCTTCAGGCCAGCAGCAGCACGCACCAGCCCCCTCCTTCTCCTCCCTCCTTGTCTGGACTCAAGGGTGCCAGCGTCCTGAGTCAGAGCCAGGAGGGGCCGCACCAGTTGTCTTCCCAAACACCACCCGAGAATCTTGGGGTCTCTCCCTCACAGCTCCCCATGTGAAGCTGGTTCAGCAGGTGAATTCTATTTCGAGGTTGCTTGGACTTATGAGTTTGATCTTAAAATATATATATATTGCTACCACAGTTATTTTCCTAATTATGATCCAAGCATTCAAAGTAGAAACTTCACCAGTGCCACCGCTTTTTCAGATAGCCCTAAATATTAGGGTTTCTCAGGTGACAAAAATCAGCAGACAAAATGCTTCCAAAAATGAAGCTCATTTTCTCTAATGCATCAACTAATCAATCAATTTTTAAAACTAAAAGTCTTGCCAAGTCATAGCTTTCAATAATGTATATGTACTTTAATTGCATAATTATATAAAAATAACTCACTGGCATAAAATACCAGCAGCTCAGGTTTGTTAGATGGGTGCACCCCTCAGCTCTCTGGGTGCGAGCCACAGAGTTCTAGTGTGACCCACTTGAACTGCGACAGAACTTCTGAGAAGGGTCTGGAACGCTTTATCAAAGAGCAGAAGAAAGTGACCAGCAGGACTTTGGAAAGGACAGGGTCATCATGGCTACAATAGCCTAGCCCATGGGACTTGATGAGGCAGCGTTTTTCTCC
>PVKN010001254.1:0-54706 GCA_004027915.1 Capromys pilorides | reverse complement strand
CCAGGTAAAGTGCCACACGCTGCTCCTCGGGTCCACGGCGGCCCTGCCGCCTCGCCCCCTGCTCCTCCATGGGCATCAGACAGCAGCTGCACTGGGGTTGCTGACATCCTGAAAGGGATAGCAGTGGTCTGCCCAGTATAAGAGCTGTCATCCTCTGCGGAGAATGTTTCACATGGTCGTGAAACATTTGCAGACCCAGCACTCGCTGCCTGTCTGCGGCGTTTGCCAGGAGGCACTGCGCCTGGTGTGTCTCCAGCCACCGTGCTCTGTGTCCATGGTCTGGTGCAGCTTGCGTCTCCATTGTGTGGTGTTGGCACGTTGACCACGGTCTCACCATTCACCTCACTGCTCCATCTCCATGATGCGCACATCCTGTCTGCATAAAGGCTGTCATGTGGTTGGTGGGGACACGTCCTGTGACGGCAGCTTCTCAGGCCGACCGTTCTTGCTTTTAGGGTGAGATGATCAACAACATAGAGAAAAATATCGTCAATGCCGCGGAGTATGTGGAGCACGCCAAGGAGGAGACCAAGAAAGCTGTCAGATACCAGAGCAAGGCGAGGAGGGTGAGTGGCGCGGGCCGCAGAGTGCTTTCTGCCCCTGTGGTCGCCAGTCCTTAAACGCCAGTGGGCACCTGCAGGAAACCTAGCCGGAAGCAGTTCTTTCAATAAATGTTCTGCTTTAAACTGAAATAGTTCTTTTTGCTAACTAAACATTTTAGAAGTTTATGAGGTAGCTAGGTAGACTCCTTTGTGTTCTCGGTTATGGAAGTCCTTCCCAGCCTCCATCGGGGCTGCTTCCAGCTTCAGATTGCTGGAGCTCCACCTGCTGCGTGGTTTCCAGGTCATCCAGGCGGGGGGAGGTACGAGCCACGGCCTCCGGTGTCCCAGAAATGACTGGGTCCAGGCGTGGTGCTGCGTGTGCACTTGCTGCCCCCCCTGCCCTGGAGGGAGGGAACGTCTCTGCGCTGCACCTGATGCCCTGTGCAGTGCCACCTGCCGCCTTCGCCAGGCGACTCTGGCTCACGGGTTGGTCAAGCCTTGCGTGTAGGCCTAGGCCACGCCGTAGAGCCGCTCCTGCTGACTGGGGCTGGGCCATGGCGCCTCCGACCCTGGGGCTGGGGGCACAGCACCGTTTCCACCTGAGCCACACCACACGTGAACGAATGCCCTCCTGAGAAAGCCAAGGAGCTGCACAGCCACGTTCCTGCCTGGCAGGAGAATGGTGGGTGACTGCGGGTGCTCCGAAGGTCTGACTCGAAGCTGGAGGTGGTGGCGCATGCTATGACCCTGATACATCGGAGGCTGGGATAGGAGGATGGCAAGTTTGAGCCCGGCCTGGCCAACTTGACAACTTAGTGAGAGCCCATCTCAAACCGAGGATTGAGCGAGGACTGCGACCGTGGATATAGCTCAGGGCGAAGGCCCTGGGTTCAACTCCCAGGGCCACAAAAATGAAGGGAAGCCAGAGAAAGACATAGGCACCCTGTCTCAGGTCCCTGTCTCTGCTTGGAGGGCGTGTCACCTGTCACCTTCCTGTCAGGGTCAATTCAACAGCCTGTTGCCCAGGGCCCGCAGGGCCGAGAGCCGGCTGTGCATGCAGACGTGCGGCGGGGGCGTGCGCGTGACCTGCCGTGCCTGTGCGTGTCTTGGCAGGAGCCTGCTGTGTGCTGATAGCTGGCTGCCATACAGCTTCCCTTCCTCCCGCTTCTCCATGCTGGGACAGACCAGTGTTACGGTTTCCTGAGAGCAGGATGTGCTGCAGACCAGCTGTGGGCCGGGCACTGCCTCCTCTCGGTGAAGTGCCTGGTCACCCTCGCCCTCCATCGCACGCCCGGCCCTCCTCCTGCCCTCCTGGCACCCCAGGTCAGCCCTGGGAGCTGCTGGCCTTGGAGGCCAGGCGGTGTCCAGCACAGTCTCTGGGGGGGAGCTGGGCAGGATGGGAATGCCTGCACGAAGCAGATGGGAGCAGAGGCAAGGTCTGTCACGGCTGCGGAGTGGAGCTCTAGGAGAGAAGCCCGTGGAAGGAGAGTGCCTGGTCCCCGGGATGCCTCTGTGCAGGCTCTTCCCCTGGAGGAAAGATCTCAGCCCATGGTGGCAGCTGCTGTGTCACCAGAAAAGGCTCTGCCATCTTCGCTGGGAAAGGACACAGTGGGGGACATCTTTGCGGCCCGGCTGCCAGCAGTACCGAAAGCCAGCAAGTGAGAGAGGGCACCGTTGGACCCTGGGCCTGGAGGGACTGGAGCACAACCCTGACTGGGGACCAGGGACTAAGTGCCCAGAAGACGCCAGCTGGGCCAGGCGCAACTGGGGCTGCTGCTCAGCACGACCCAGGGGAGAGGACCCTGGACCCGCCTCGCCACGGCCCTGCCCTGTGCCTTCCCTGAGCAGTGGGTGTGCATGCCCTTGGGACACCGCCTGTGCCCCTATCTGATGAGTGGAGCCTCCCACACCCCTGCAGGGGCTGCAGAACCAGCACGGCCTGTGGCATCGGAGAGGGCACCACGGCCTGGGTTCCACAGCACAACCTCAGGAATGAGATCCAGGGCATGCTGAGGCAGACAGGGAGCAGGGCTCCAGGGAGGCCCACAGGAGCGCGGTGGCACTGGGTCCAGGCACCAGGGGCATCTATGCATGGTCACTCCACCACCAGGCCCAGCTAGGGGCTGCAGACTGTGAGATGAGAGGAGGCGAACTGTGGGCCTGTGAGGGGAGCGAAGCAGGAAGAGCTGGGCCTAGCCCTGCCCAGGCCCTAGAATCGGGCCTCGCCTGCCTGCAGGTGGCTGTGGCGGACGCGCCCAGCGCCGAGCCGAGGGCAGCATGAGCAGGCCTGTGGGGAAGCTTCCGTGGGCCAGGCTCCTGCGTGGGCTTGGGGGTCGCATATTCTTCCGTGTTGCTCTCCTCTTGATTCCTTTATGTTCCTCCCTTTTGCGTGCATCTAGGCGTATTTCTGTATAGAAGTGTCTGCGCATGTGCAGAAGGGAACAGGAAGTACCCGGCGGCCCACACGGTGCTGCCCTCTGTGCCCCCTCTGCCTGGCGGACCTCTAGCCACTCTGCTCTGGCCTAGAAGAGACTCTGCTGGTGGCTGTGGTACCCTGTGTTGCTGTTTCTCTTCCTCCTCCTCCTCGGTCTCCCTTTCCCCTCCTGTCTTCCTACGAAGAACCGCGTGTGCATTCTGTGCGGGTCACTGAGGTGCAGGGACGCTTTGGGGACAGGATATGCAGGTGGGCGTGTGGCGGGGTCTGTGGGCTGGAGACCAGATGGGTTTCCCCTCGCGACACAGCTAAAGAGGTCACCAAGGGCCACCAGGGCCGAGATGGCAGCAACGCGGAGCTCACTGACGGGAGCGCCCCTCCCAGCTGCAGTCTCCTCGCTCCGGTTGGTCCTCCCTGCCCGGCACACACGTGCATGCGCGCACACGCATCGATGGAGGTGTGGAGAAGGCAAGGTGCTGCCTCCAGATGCCGCCCCTGCCCCCAGAGCTGTTCTAGTGGACACCATTCAGGGAGAAAGGCTGGGTGGCGAAGTTACACAGAGATACGGAAGCAGCAGAACTCAAAACAAATCCGTATGCCAAGAAGTGAGCTGAAAAGCAGATCTCCACGGTGTTCTGTGGGTGCGGAGCTGGTGTAACTGAACAGACAGCGCGCTTACAGCGGTCAGCGAGCTTTGCAGAGAGGCAGACGCCAAGCTGGATGAGCTAGGCAAAGCAGGCTACAGTGCAGGTAACCCTTGTAGCAAAGCATCCACGAGAAGGTCCGGGGCGGAGGCCAAGACTGAAAAACTGTTGAGAGTCTGGGCAGCAGGGTGAGGCAGTCAGGCCCTGCAGGGGGCACCGCAGGGGCCACAAACTCTGAGACACCCAGACCCAAGTGCGCATGGGAGGATCTACAGCTGTGGGGTGACACAAAAGAGGCAAACCTCAGACCAACTGCAAGTGGAGAGAAGTCAGAAGAAACGTGGGTGGCAGGGAGGCCTGTGGAAATGAGAGAAAATGTCCCCACGTGGGGCAGGAATTGAATGTCTAGGCAAGCGAGGGCACCTAGAGCCCCAAATTGCCACAGCTCAGAAAGAGCTGACGGGACACCCTGGCCAAAGCCCTGCAACAAGACAACACAGGGCAGAGGTGAAAAGCTCTGAAGAAAAACCAACACGGAGAAGGTGGAACTGTTACGAGCACCGAAGGCTTCTCAGTGCAGACCCGAAAGGCCGTGAGACCCGGGAGAGAAATTCTTCAAGCTTTAAAGAACCCTAGTGTGTCCCACCAAGCCTCCCCTGAGAACCCGTGGAGAGCTTAGGGCTTTCCACAGCATGGCGCACCCTAAGAAACTCACGCCAGCCACGCCAGCATTACAGAGAGTGGTCAGCGGGACCCTGGTGGCAAACCTACAGCACGCCCACCGCAGTGGGCCGTTCGTTACCACTGAAAGCCAAGGCTGCCGCAGGCCTGCAGTCCCAGCACTCGGGAGGCTGAGGCAGGAGGATTGGTGTGGGTTCGAGACCAGCCTGAGGTCCGAGGTGAGCTCAAGGCCAGCCTGAACTGCATAGCGAGACCCTGACTCAAAATGATTAAATAAAAAAATTAAGGGTCTCCCCATTTCTCTGCCTTCGATCCTCTGTATGTTTTCAGAGTTAATAAAGGCTCCTCCTCTTAAAAAAAAAGAAAGAAAGAAAGAAAGAAAAAAGCTAAGGGCTTTGTCCTCACTGCACTAGGCCACGAAGTTTGCTTACGAAAATACAAAAGAATACCCAACCACCTATCTTTGACACAGATGCCAAACACTTTCGCTGGAAGAAAGATAGCCTATTAATAAATGGTTCCAGAAAAGTTGGTTTTCCACATGCGAAGATTAAAGCTAGGCCTGTGCTTTTCATCGTGCACTAATCTTTGCTGATCATAAAGAATCAACAACCAGTGTCTCACCTTATTAAAAAGCTTTTGCTCAGCAAGAGAAACCTCCAGCAGAGTGAAGGGACAGCCCATGAGGTGGGAAAATTCTTGCCAGCTGTTCTTCAAGCAAAGGGCTATTACGGAGAATGTATGAAGAACTCAGAGTAGTCCAACATCCCAGGTTTAAAGACCCAATCCAAACACGGGCTTCTGAGATGACTACATCTCACATGAAGAAGTAGAAATGGCAAATAAATAATATATATAAGAAGTGTTCCGTATTACCGGGCATCCAAGAGGTGCGCACGAAAACAGTGCTGAGGTTCTGCCTCACCCGAGGAAGAATGGCTGCCATCAAGAGATCAGACAAGCCGTGGGGAGAAGGAGCCCTCTCCACTGTGGGTGGGAGTGCAGGCTGGCACTGCCGCTGTGCGGATCAGTGTGGAGACTCCTCAGAAAACTAGAACTCATTCGATCCAGCTGTTCCTCTTATTGGGATTGCACTAAAGAAGTTGAAAGCCTCATACCACGCTGAGACCCGCACACCTGAGTTTGCAGCAGCACGGCGAGTGGGAGGCAAATCTTGGAAACAGTCCAGATGCCCACCGATGGGGGGGTGAGTGGGTAAAGAAGATGCAGCTTCCCAAACGTGCAATGGGGCCCTACTCTGCCACAGCGAAGGGCAAGCCTGAGACGTTGCTGGGTAAGCGGACGCACCCGAGATTGCACTCAAGGGAAATAAATCGGACACTTGTCCGTAAATGCCACATCGTGTCTCAGCGTGCGAAACCAGAAGTGTAAAGAAGGACCACAGGGGAACAGACACTGGGAGACAGGAAGAAAATGTGCAGGTGAGGAGGGAAACAGAACAGGGCGGAGGGGGACGTGAAACAGGGAAAAGTAAGAGGAAGGGAAGAAAGAAAACAGGGACATAGCTCTTGTGAGTGGGGAGGCGAGGGGAGGCCATGGGGAGAAAGGAGCGTGCAGGGTGAGGCTCTCTAGGATGCAGACGACCACTATGTGTGTCAGAAACGCACCGATAAAATCTGAAAGAAAATACAGAAGTGCAGTGGAACTAGAAACCAAATGGGAGAAAAATCGTGTAAACGTGGAGAATAAACAAAACGGCATACGGTCAGCGCATCACAGGAAATTGAGCAGTTCTGAGAATCAGATGCCAGTGCCATACCGTGTTCCAGAACACATGGGGCACGGAGAAATCGCTTCTAAGGGAAGGCGGCAGGTGGGCGTGGCTGTGCCACAACAGAGCCACCCCAGATAAAAGACCGGATTGGAGCCGGGCTTGGTGGCTTGGTGGCGCTCACCTGTAATCCAAGCACTTGGGAGGCAAAGGCAGGAGGATCAGTGCGAGTTCGAGACCAGCCTGGGCTGCAAAAGTGAGCTCAAGGCCAGCCTGAACTGCATAGCATCTCAAAAAGATGACCAAAAAAAAAAAAAAAAAAAAGACCAAATGGATCAAAGGCCTAGATGTTACAGCAGCCATTGGAAGGTGATGCAGCAGGCAGAGGCGGGGCCCAGCCGCATAAGGAGCGGCGCAGGGATCAGCAGTAGGACCACGTCACAGGCATCTCCACACTGTCCTGTACGTTGCTCGCTAGGTGACTGAGATACGTTGACCCTTATGTTGAGCAAGTTTGATAAAATTGTTTTTTATTTTCTATTATAATGCAAAAAGAATGAAAAAATACACAATTTTTGGTCAACCTGTATTTAAGTAATTTGTACGACTGAAAAGTGATTGAAAAGCTTCTATACGGCAAAATAGAGCGAAGAGACAACCTATGGAACGGAAACAGTTTGCTGGCAGATTCCTCTAGAATTTTCAAAGAATTAACAGAAATCAGACCTCCTACTGGCAGGGTGGTGCATTGCCTATAATCCCAGCCATCAGGAGGCTGAGGCAAGAGGATCGGAAGAGCGCTCCAAGTTCAAGGCCAGCCTGGGCTACAAAGTGAGTTCAAGGTCCGCTGCAACTCCCTAGTGAAACCTTGTCTCAGCAGCAACAACAAAAAATAGACCTCCCCAAGTTAAAGACCTTATCAGAAAACGGGCGGCGACTGAAAGGATAGACATTCCTCAGATGTAGTACAAATAGCCAATAGATGCATGCAGAAGTGCTCAGCCCCAACGGCCATTAGTGAAATGCAACTAAAGCCAACGGTGAGAGTCCATCCGTGATGCTTTGTGTCTAGATGTGTCTCCGCCCACAAGGCCTCATGTGGTGGAGCTCTGTGGAGTAGCTGGTTCTAGAGTGTGTGATGCTGGGATCCAGGGTGGACTGCTAGGGTGCATTACGGGGAGATGCTCCCCCAGGGTGCCTCACCCTGGGCATGGGTGCTGCCCACCCTGAGAGTGTGTAGCGCGGACAGGATGTGAGGGATGGAAAGGACTGCCGTGATGGTTGCTGCTCACTGCCTCCTGCCTGCCCTGCCCTACCCCGCCCCACCCTGCCCTACCCTGCCTTGCATGCCCTGCCTCGCCTTGCCCTGCCCCGCCCTACCCCGCCCTGTCCTGCCGTGGACTGTTCCTCTGTGATGCTACTCTGCCATGCCAGCCTGCCTTGGAGCCAGCCAACTGTGAACTGAAACTTCTATGAACTGTGAGCCAAATAAACCTTTCCTCGTTTAATTTGGGGTCTTGGGCATTTTGTTTCGGCAGTGAGAAGAGTAATTTAGATACCCCTTACTGCAAAAGAACACCTGTCACCAAGAAATCACATAGTAAATGCCGCTGAGACTGCAAAGAGGACGAATCCACCTGTGCTGCTGGCAGGAGCGCCAGCCAGGGCAGCCTCTGTGGAGCTGCCTCCAAAGCCTAAAGCTAGACGTTCCGCTGACCCAGTTATGCCCCTTCTAGGTGTCTTTCTGAAAGTTTAAGCCATAGCATTATGGCGCCCCGTGCACACCCAAGTGTGTAACAGGACCACTCACTGGCCTGTGCGTCCACCCCCATATACGAATATGTTTCTTTGTGGCAGAGTACTGTCCATAGAGGTGCGAGTTTGCGTCACCTACAGAAAACAGAGGCACCTAGAGACTCTAATCAGTGAGGTAAATCAGACGCACACGCTCAACCATCCCACAGCCTCTCCTACGCGAGAAAGCCTAAGTGGAAACAGTTCGAAGCGCAAATACTGGTTGTATCACAGGCAGTGGGAGGGGACTCTTGGAAAGGAGTAGGGGCCCCGGAGGTGCAGGGGCTGCATAGGATTTGTGATGTGCGCAACCGCCTGGTAGGTGCATTCAGTGCAGGCTGGTGCTTGGCTTGCGTTGATGCTGTGTGGGAACTAAGAGAGAACTGGCCCTCGGCCGGCGCAGTGCAGTGCCTCCTGCCTCTGCACCGGGAGCTCTGAGGGCCCAGGCCTCGGCCCAGCGAAAGGCAGGGTTGGCCTTCTGCGGTGCCCGCCTGCGTCAAGTGGCCTGCACCCCAGCGTTCGGGTTCAGACCCCAGCCACCCCTGACCCTCGAGGTGACCCCCGGGCTCAGCAGCTGCCCTGCGGCCTGGGCTGGAGGCTGGGAGGCTATGTGTGGTTTACTTCCGGTCATGGATGTCTCCCATGAGGTATAATCAACTTGCTTTTCTTTGACAGAAAAAGTGGATAATTGTGGCCGTGTTGGTGGTGCTGGTGGCCGTGCTGGCTCTAATCATCGGCTTGTCATTTGGCAAATGAGGGTGTGGATGGCGCTGGATGCTTGCCTGTCTGCCAGGGTGGCAGTAAGTAACTAATCGACTAACTCGCTTTCGCAGTTGGCCAATGAGCATGTTTTCCTGGCTTTAATATTCTTAAAAATCACAAAAGCCATTTGCTGAGTGCTGTGTCGTGCTCTCTGCCGTGTCCACCTTTTGGGTCACAGCAGCCCAGCCTTGCGCGAGCCAGGGTCACCTTCCCTCTGCCAAGCTAACGCTGCCCTGCGGTGTTGCCGTTGCTTCTAGAATCATCGCAGCAGCCAGAGTTGCTCTGCCAAATGTGCCAGCGCATCGCTTGCCCTGCACATGGGCGGAGCGGAGCCCATAGGAGCCCAGCGGAGAGCAGAGCCCTGCCTCTGATGCCTAATCTCTGCTCTGTTTAAAATTCCGCCCTCGTTAAAACGGAAGCCGCGTGGTACCAGCGCTCGGGTCACATCCGGCCTTCAGTCGCTGTGTTCCTGTGAGCCCCTCTCCCAGGGGTGGGGGGCGGTCCAGCGGCCCTCCACGATAGGGATGCGCATGCGGGCAGGTGCGGCTGGGGCCCGGGCTGGGCTCCTGGCTGTGAATGACCTCGCCAGGCCGGCTCAGGGCCTGCACAGTGACCACCTCACCTGCCCCTTCTGAGTTTTGCACTTGAGATAGGGCCTCCCTAAGGTGCTAAGCTGGCCGGGCTGGCGTGACCTTGCCGCCCTCCTGCTTCAGCCTCCTCAGGTGCTGAAATCGCAGGCAGCATTGTTTCTGCCTGAGCGCACGCGTGTCACACTCTGGGCAGACGTCGTTGGTGATTTGTCACCACTCAACGGCCGTTTAATCTTTCTTGCCCGTGCCGCATGCGGAAGGAGACTCCCCCGGGTGGCTTTGGCTGTGGCTGTGGTCAGCAAGCCGTGCGGCGTGGGCGCCGAGGGACGCAGCTCTGCCTTTTTGTGGGCTCCCGGCCCCGGGCCTGCGGGAGGCTGGTGAGCCCTGTAGTCCTGTCCCCTCTGTGCCGAGTGTCCGCCGCTCTGATGGCCCGCATGGCAGAGGAGCAGGCGCGTGCAGAGAGGAAGGGCGAGTGAGGGTCGTGGGCCGAACGGATCGGGCCAGGATAGCAGGGAGCTGCCGGGAGGGCAGCCGTGGTGGTTGTGTTCTTGAGGCGCCTGCTGGGACAGGGGCCCCAAGGACCCGAGGGTGAGCGCCCAGCGCGCGGTGCCCAGCGGCCCATGTCCCCGCCACCCTGCACCGCCGGGCTCTCGGGAGGACCATGGCTCGGATGGCGTGCTGCCGCAGCTGGGCATTCCGTGCGGCTCGCGAAAACGTTGAGTTTATACATGGGTGCGCCGGGCCGCACGGGCCGGGCCGCCTGCTGGGGCGGGGCCCACCCTGGGTGCGCGCGGCTGTCCCCGTTGCGGCTAAGGTCGCCCGCCCGTCCCGCGGGCGCTCAGTCTGTGCGCCCGCCTTTCGCCAGGCTCCTTTCTTACATTTGACACTGACCCCATCTCAGATGTTAGCGAATGGCGCTGCGAATTTCTTTCCTTTAACACATTGCAAATTCATGTTTTTCTTTATCTTGCAGAAAATGATGTTCATTATTATTTGTGTAATTATTTTGCTTGTGATCCTTGGGATTATCCTCGCAGCGACGTTGTCATAGCAACGACATCCCAGAGCTCTCGGTCCCTGGAGACGCAGACCACGCCTGCGGCAGCTCAGCGGATTCCGTGGAGCCCGGCGTGCTGGCTGGTGCTGACCGTTGTTTCGGGGAGCCGAGAAGAGCCTGGCCGCTATCTGGGGCCCCGACACCGGGCCGAGGCGCAGCCGGGCATTAGGACCATGCCGCAGTGTGCGGAGTTCCGTGGTGACGTGTGAGGTCGGTCCGGTGAAAGGCTCCCCGCTAACGCACGCTAATTAAGAGACGTTTTGTATTATGTGTCATTTGTGTTTATGTCTTGCTTGCGGAAACAATTTTTATTACCACAGAGCTGTTTTGTACAATATCTATAAATGTAATGTTTATAAATTAACTAATATATTAACATATTTCGCTCTGTATGTTAAGTGCTGGCTTGTTGAGGACCCCCAGGTCCCCAAATGTGGGCAGAGCCAGGGGTCGCTGCCCCTGGAGACGCAGCCCTTACCCTCGGGGCTTTCTACCAATGCTAAGGCCTTGCACCTCCAGAGAAATTAACCTTTCTCCACCTTTTCCCTTCTTCAAGAAAATAAATAATTACTTATGGCACCATGAAGACAATGGTCTCTTCCTTGTTCATTAAAACTAAAGTTTGTAGGGCCAGCCTGCTCGCTTAGTGGGCTATAGTGCCTGCATAGTCAGAGCCCGGCAGCTGGGGTTCGATCCCCAGCCCCCTGAGCCTGCAGGGCCTCTGAGACGGTGAAAACAGGCGTATCACTACGAGTTTGATCTACATAGTGAGACCCTGTAGATCCTGTCCTAAGTACAGAAGAAAAGCTTGTAGATCTATGGAAAGAAAGTTACTGCTTAGTTTTTTTTTTTTTGTTTTTTTCTTTTTTAATTCCTTTTCTGACCTATTTTGCATACTTATATATCTGGTAATCTGAACAGCTAATTAGAGGACAACAATGTGGAATATGACAACCTTTGTGAATATCAACTTGTTTAATGAAATTCTATCATTTTTAATGTTTATTTTTATTCTCTTAAAAAAATAAAGGTTAAAAAAAGAGAGAAATTTGTAATAAAGGCTGGGGTGTGGCCCAGCGAGAAGGCCCAGGCTCCTCCAGAAAAAAATGGCGTTTCTGTTTACACTGACAAAGTCTGAATTTAAGATGGCAGTAGAAAGTGAGGTAGTCCTCTGTAGACGCAAAGCTACTCCTGGTCACTAAAGAATATTTTTTGAGCCTTTTTGAGACAAGGTTTCACTATGCAGTTCAAGCTGGTCCCAGACTCACTTTGCAGCCCAGGTTGGCCTCAACCATGCAGCGATCCTCCTGCCTCAGCCTCCCACGTGCTGGGGTTACAGGTGCACCTGAGCACACCCAGCTTTCGTAACACTTTTGTTGGGGGACTGGGAATGGAGTGCAGGTCCTTGAGCTTACCAGACAGGCACTGTGCCTCCGAATGCCATCCCTGGCAGGGATCCTTAGGGGCTTCAACTGTCACACAAGTCTCTTCGGGTCTTTTACGAAGCTGATATTCCACCAGACTCTAAAATTTAATTTCCAGCCAGATGTTATGTCAGGTGCTTGTGGTCCTGGTACTTGGTAGGGAGAGGCAGGAAGATCGCCTTGAATTTGAGGCCATCTAGGGCCCCATAGTTCAAGGCCAGCCTGAACTACATAGCAAGACCCTGTCTCCAAACCAACACAAGAAAATGAAAGAGAAATTCTCATTTCGTAAGAATGTACAATGCTTAAACATGTTTATTGCTTATTACTGTCTTGAGTATATAGTGTTTTCAGGCTCATAAAGTGCACCAGTGGGGCCAGGGAGATAGCTCAGTGGAATAAGTTGCTTGCCTGGCAAGCACAAGGTCCTGAGTTCGATCCCTAGTACCACCAAAATAAAAATAATTATCATCATCATTGTCATCATCTGCATAAGCGGGTGAATTAGCCCAGGGTGTGGGGTAAGGGGTGGTGTCAGTGTCCCAGACTCTTAGCACTGCGAACAACTGACAAGGACGATGCTGAGCAGGGGACAAGGGTTCCAGTACCCTGGCAGCTGGTTATACCCCTGCTGCTGGCTGGGCTGAAGATTGGAGTCCCATCCTGTCTGTAGGCACGGAGTGTGGTCCCCAAAGGTCATGAACATGTGGCGAGAGCTGTGAGCCATGCTTGGCCCTGGAGTACCTCGCCCGCCAGTCCCTCAGGCCACCCTGGTCCCTGCAGGGTCTGCCTGGTCAGGTCCCTGTGTGTGCGGCAGCAGGCACCTCTGCGTGGGTGTGAGGTTCCGCCTGGTGTCTCCCCAATGTTGCTGGAATCTGGGTGGGCAAAGCAGGTTACAGATGCACTTGCTACGTTACGTCTTCAGATGCTCACATTAAAAGCGTTTCCAGAGGAATGCAAAAGAAACCTGCTCTGTCTTTGTAATTTCTGGAGAGGGGTAGGGGGGTGTTTTACCGTAGCTCCATTAGTGAACTGTTCCATTAAGAAAGTTACTCTTACCCCGTAGTTATCTAGAATAATGTACACTGATAATTCTAGATGTTTTTCATGAAATTAGTATTCCTTTTTAGTACTGTCATAGTTACCATTCTGTTGTTGCCGGGAAAATACCCGACACACAAGCTTAGGGGGGGAAAGGTTTATTTAGCTCAAGTTCCTGGAGGTTTCAAGATGCTGCCCCCGCTTTATAGGGACTGGAGGAGGGGCTGGGGTGCGGCCGTGTCCAGGATGCTCTG
Source organism: Capromys pilorides (assembly GCA_004027915.1). Taxonomy (NCBI): domain Eukaryota; kingdom Metazoa; phylum Chordata; class Mammalia; order Rodentia; family Capromyidae; genus Capromys; species Capromys pilorides. Next base: position 41,751 of record PVKN010001254.1, on the reverse strand, counting down.
CTGCACACCTCCGCGCTAAACCGCCACCTGCCGTGGAGGGCTACTCTGACAGCGCTTTTTTAACGGTTAGTGCCTCTCTTGACCACGCCCCCTCCAGCCCTGCCCCTCCAGCGATGAGCTTGCCAACCCCATGATTTACATGAGGCTTTGGGAGGACAACTAGATACAAACCACAACAAGTACTGACAGTTGTGGGAGGCACCAAGATATAATCCTAGGGTTTTTTATGTTTTGGTTTTTTTCTATTTTTAATTTGAGACAGGACCTTGCTAAGTTGCCCAGGCTGGCCTTGAACTCGTGATCCTCCTGCCTCAGCCTTCCCAGGAGCTAAGATTACAGGCTTGTGCCACCACGCCCAGCTCAAAGTGATATTTTGTTTACTGTGGTTACCAGCATCTGTTGTTGTCCATATCTCAGATGTTGGGGTCACTATTAGGGACCCCCTGAATTCTGGAACTTACAGTAAATGCTTACTCTGTGCATTGGACATCACCCCGGAGTCACTTGTTCCATTTCCAAGACCTCTTAGGGTCGCCCTGGGGAGCCCTCCCCTCGGGTGTCTGAGCCCACCCTCTGCGTCCTTGGCCTCTTTACACAGTCCCCACAGGTGGCAGTCCCTTGGCTCTCCAATCCTTCCAGAACTCAAGCCATGTTAGCAAGTGGGGGTCAAAGCCAGAATTCTAAAGAGGGACCAATCAGATGGCTCTGGCAAAACCCCCTTCTTGCCCAGAGCCCCCACATGTGGACTTCCATCTGTGGCTTCCTCTGTGCCTTTTCCTTTCCTGCCACGGCCCTGACCCCTTGGTGGCTTGACTGTCTTTGGGAACCTCAGGAAAGCCCGGGTTAGCAGTGGTTGGGTGGGGGGAGGCTGGGGTTGGGCGTGCTCTGGACCAGTTGGTGGCCCCAGGGGTGGCAGTGACCACATGGCTGCGGGAACAGCTTCCTCCCAAATGTGCCTGGAAATACAGTGGCTGCTCCCTGGGCTCTGGGATACTCCTGGGCTGGTCCTGAGCTGCCTGGGGGCACCCACCTCCACACCTCCACACAGCCGGGCTTGGCAAGCGCTGTGACATCACAGTGTATACCTCTGGGTGACCTTCGTCAAGGTCACTGTCCGTGTGGGCTGCAAGGGTGGTGCGGGACACGGGGTTTCCTGTGATTGGTAAGGGGGGCACAGTGTGTTCAGTGACTGAGTTGATGGGTGGAGCCTGCCCTGCCAATCTGGCTTCCATAGGGAGAGAGGAGGGGCCGCCTCGGTGCCCCCAGTGTTGGCCTTGGTGCCCTGACCCTGCCTGGAGTCCCCCGAGAGCTGTGCCACTCAGTACATAGAGGCCTTGCCACTGGGGGAGTGGCCATGTCCCAAGGCGTGGAGTGGGTGCATGTTCCGTGGCCTCAACCTTGTGGCTGCACGTGGAGCTGGGCATCGGGGCCAGAGACTGGAACAGGGCAGCTGGGCATGCATGCCCAGTAGAGCAGGCCCCAGGCTGGCATTGGAGTGCACCCAGGCCTGGATGGAGCCGAGTGTGGCTGTGCGGGCACCACGCTGTGCTGGCTCCCCAACTTGGGGTCACCTTGGGTCAGGCAGGGCCAGAGCTGCGGGGCCAGGACACGGTCTGTGTACCCCAAGCCCCATGCTTCTGTGTGCCTCCGCCAGGACCTGGGCCTGGCTGTGTGCCGTCTCCCCCACACCTTCCCCTCCCTCCCGTTCCCCTAGGAGCCGCCTGCCACATCCGTTCATCTGGGAATGACTTCCAGTGACGAGAGCAATGCCAGCGTCTCGTGAGGGCCCTGAGCGTCCTGTCCTGTCCACTCCCCCAGGCATCCTGGCTGCTTCTGTGTGGTGTTGTCACAATCTCCCGCTTGCAGTGCACCCCGGGGTTGAGAACAGGCTCACGACAACCTGGGTCCCCACTGTCCCTGAGTCTGCCTGATCCCCAGGTGATCCACCTTCTCCGGAGGGCCTGGTGTCCCTGGCTTGTGACCCCCAGGCTGCCTCTCGCCTCTGCCTTTTGTTAGGGGTGCACACTGCGTCGGATGTGCCCGAAGCTTGAGACCCTCAACCTGTGGCCCTGGCACTGCCCTAGGGCACAGAGCCTGCAGCCTGCCGTGTCCCACGTGTCAGGGCTTTCCACCACCCCAGGCATTTGGCTGCACCTGCTGCTGCTTCTGCAAGGGCCACCGGGGTGAGCCACTGGTGGCAGAAGCCCACTTGCTGTCCTGTTGCTCAGCCCTGGCCAGCGAAGCTGTCCCTGGCGGGCAGTGTGTCTGTTGCCGGTGCCCATTGCAGGTCGCCACCCGACTGGCAGGGCTCCTGGGCCTCTGTGCCTGCAGGCCCATCCATCGGTGGTGCTGGCGGCCACTGTGGACAGAGCTGCTTCAGGGATCTCCTCCCTCGCTGTGGCTGTTGCGCCTGCAGAGCACTTGACGGGCAGCAGAGGGCGCCCACAGACCCCGGCTGTGGCCGATTCCTGATCGTGGGTCCTTCAACCTCGAGGAAGTCTGTTGACGTCCGAGTGAGTTCTGTACCATTCTGGCTGCCTGCGCCCGGAGCTGTTTATTCTGCTACTGCGGCCGCCCTCAAGCTTAGGCCAGCAGCGCGCGAACGTCCGTGGTCACCCCCAGGTCACTCCTGGGGACCTTGTGGGAAAGCCCTGTGCAGGCCAGACAGTGGGGGAGACACCGGCGAGGCGCGGGACCCCTGGCCTAGAAGGGAGCGGTCTTGTGGGCGGGCCCAGCGGCGGCGTGCATCCGCTGTCCCCATGGGAGGTTTTACTCTCTGGCCACGGGAGACGTCCGACTGGGGTGGGTCACCGTGCTGCTCCCCTCTGCTCTGCGCTGGGGACTTGGTGGCCGCTGGGCGGGGTGGCTGTAGGGAGCTGGGTGTGGGAGCCAGGAGGACCTCGGTGGGAGCCTCGTGATAGGTGAGGCCAGGCCACAGGGGGAGTGTGGGAGCTGCAGGGTGCAGAGCCAGAAGCAGGTAGCAGGGCCATGGGCCGCAGGGAAAGGGGCAGGGATTGGGAAATACTGGGGGGCGCCAGCTAGAGATGGGGTGCAAGATGACGCGGGCGCTCGGCACTCCAGGAGTTTCTGTTCTCTCCTTCGCTGTTACCAGCCTGCGCCTGTGGTGCCCAGGGTTCGCGCCCCGTGTGGAGCCCGAGTGTGGATGCGACACGGCTCCGTGCTCTCTCTCTTGCCCTCTCATCTGAGAAAGAGCCGGCTCCCTGCTTCTCACCTCCCGTTCACTTTGCCCTTTATTTATAATTTATATTTCTCTCACAAGATAAACCCTGCGATGGTGGAGCTCGGGCTGAGTGACGTCAGCAGCGCTGTGGCCTGGGGGGAGGGGCGTCTTTGAGACTAGGGATGAGGGTGGCTGAGCGCGCTCTGGGGCGGGTGGGTGCCACGCTGTCCTGGTCCACGCACCTATAGTGGACACAGAGGCTGCTCCGGAGGTTTAGCTGTTGTGCTTGTACTGCTAGGCACCGGGTATGCGTGGACCACCGTGATCCGACCCCTTTAGCTCTTTCGGGAAGACACCTGGAGGGAGAGCGGGGCCTGGCCCGGAGGGCGGGTTAGGTGCGGGACAGGGGCACGTGGGTGCATGAGGGTCCATACAGTTCACCTTAGTGATGCCTGCTGTGTCTGGCCACGCCCTTCCCCTCCTCCCCCCCAGAGCTGCTTAGCCGGAGACTGCACCTGGACCACACCGCGGGTCCCCTGCTTCCTTTCCTCCTACACTAAGTTCTGAGCCAATGCCTGGGAGTCCTCGGTTGGACTTTTTCTTCTCCCAGCGTCGACCTGAGTGCTGGGCCGCTCCGTTGAGAACTTGATCCCTGCCTCTGGTGAGGGAAGAGCGACTCGTCTCCGAGGTATAAGGAGCCCTTCCTGGTCCTCGTCTCGGTCCGGGAAGTTTAATTTGTAATCCCGTAGATGAGTTATGGGAATCCGTCAAGTTAACTCCAATCCTGCACTTCTGGTGCCACCCCCGTAGGAATAAAGACACTAAGGCATGTGTGCAGTTTTAGGGTGCTAAGGGGTCCTAAATCGAGCCATGGCGATGGCCGTCTGGAACAAAGGCCGAGCTTGACTCAGGCCTAGCCCAGTCTTTCTTCAGCCATGAAGGTGCAGTGGCTTGAGGGCGGGTGGCTAAGAATGCAGGAAGCGGGGCACTGCAGCGAGCTGGCGGGGTAGGAGGCCTGCACTGACCTCTGCGATATGCAGAGAGCGGGACACGCAGAGGGTAACGCGCGTTACACAGTCAGACAGCAGCTAATGCTGGGGTTGGTGCTTCAGCCCTGACGTGTGATCTTTGAAGCCCAGGAAGTCGCAGCCTGTCTTGAGGTTTGATCCCGGTGACAACGTGGAGCACTGGCACTCTGCCCTGTTTCCACCCAGCTCACGCTAGAGAACAGCAGGCGTGGGTTATCAGGGAAGCACGCATGCCGTCTCCACAGACTACCACCAGCGCCTCAGCTGGACCAGCACGCATGGCCTAACGCCAGCTGAAGGACATGGAAAAGCCCTTCCGGCCCTGGGCATATCAACACGTGGGAACAGGCTCGGTCAGCCAAACTGGCGACGTGGCTCCTCTTTCGAAGTGGGCTGCCGTGGTGCTCCACACGAGGAATCTCTGCCTGCCAAGGTGGCGCAGCTGGTCCGGTGGAGTGTCTAGCTTCCGTTTCTGAAGATGCTCTGTGCACCAATGCCCACAGGTGCGTTGGGGTGCGTATTCCCACCAACAGCAGAGCAGGACCCTTCTGCTGCCTCCGGCCGCTGCTGTCAGATTGCTGTAGCCACGCTTCCTGAGGCGAGACAGGGTCTCAGGGTCGTTTCGATCTGCGGCTCGCTGGTTGCTAGTGGCCCTGGAGATTTCGTTGTTTGGCATCTGTACTGCTGCCTGTGAAGTGTCTGCTCATCTTGCTTGCCCTTGAAGAACAACTTCCCTGAACCACGAGTTGCTGCACTATTTAAAAACTTAAAACATGAGATTCAGTGGCTTTTAGCACATGGACAGTGTTGTACCTTCTGATCACTATCAAAGGCAGATCACTTTTGTTATCCAAAGCCCAATCCCCCCGGCACCCACCTCCAGCCCCTCCCCCAAACCGAGGCAACTGCCCAGCCCTGCTCTGTCTCCCATGATTTTCCTATTCTGGAAATTAATTTTTTTCCAAAATAGACCACACTCATAATGTTAAGGCCTTGGCCTTTTACTTTGGGCGGCCTGGTTGGGAGGACTTTACATATCCTAGATGTGAGCTACGCTCTCTTAAGGCGTAGCTGGTGCTCCCCCTCCTGTTAGCTATTTCTCAGAGTTAGTTACGTGTTACTTATTATTTATTTATGTCTTTTTGAGACAGGGTCTGGCTACGCAGCTCAGGCTGGTCTTGAGCTCACTTTGTAGCCCAGGCTGGTTTTGAACGTGCAATGATCCTCCTGCCTCAGCCTCCCAAGTGCTGGGATTATAGGTGTGCGCCAGCCACCAGGCCCAGCTTCTCTGTTCATATTTAATTGATGCACACAGCTGTACATCCACGTTTCCATTTCCTTAGACTACCAGGGCTCTGTGCAGGGCCATGACTGCCCGGGTCCAGGCCTTCTAGGGACTGTGTCATGGAGTTGGGACTCTGTAGCCTGCCAGCCGCCCAGCTGGCACCTCCTTCCCTGCTGTGATTTGTTGCCTGGCTTCCCTGCACCCACCCACCCTCCGCTGCCTCCCCTCTTCTCTGAGGCCGCCTTCTCAGCATCTGCTGGTGAGGACCTGCAGGGCTGGGCCCCGACTCGTGCACCAGATGACCTCTGAGATACACTGCAGGGTGGCGAGGCCGCCAGCAGCCTGGTTCCTAAGAGGCCCTCAGCGTGCTGGGTGCAATACCCGGGCCCTGGATAGTGGCAGCCACGCGGTGAGAAAACACTGCCCAGCCCACCCCACCCCTTCTCTCCCTGGGTGTGGCGCTCCTGCAGGGCAGTGTGGCGCCAGCAGGTGGCACCAGAGGGAGGCATCACTGTGGGTGCACCCTGAGCAAGTCCGGGGCTGTGGCCCCCAGGAACCTCAGGGAGCTGCGCCTCTCCTGTCCATGTGGGGCCTGGGCTTGGGAGAGACAGGTCAGGTGAGATGGTGACAAACTACTGCCACCTGCAACTATGCCACCCATGGCAGTAGGGTGGGCGTGGTGCCCATGTCACGGGGGACGTCTGGGCTGTGCATGCCGCTGGGTCCTGCACTGCCGCCGCCCTTTCTCTTGCCCACAGCTTCTTGGGGTGTGGATGAGTGGCGACGGCAAGGTGCCCACCAGGGCCCTCTGCATGGAGAGGGGGTGGCGGGTCCCCGGTGCAGCTGCAAAGCCACATGGAGCACAGCAGTCCCCAGGGGGCAGAGAGGGAGGGAGGGACTGCAGCACGATAAGCCCCAGAGTGACCTGCTGGGCGCTCCGGCCGCGTCCCCTGGGTCTGCTCGAGTTCCCACGGGGTGCTCAGGGGTGTGGTGCCCCTGCCAGAAGGGACCGTGAGTTGGCAAAGCGGTGCATCTTTTCACAGGGCCTGGGCGGCTATGAGGAAACTCAGTGGCCCTGGATGCCTGCGGAGTCCGGTGGTTCCGGCTGAGCCCGTCAGGTGCAGGGGCATGGTGGACAGAGCCCCATCCCCGGAAGGGGGGCCAGGAACGGTTACCTCCTGGCTTCTCTCTCAGACGTCACGACACCCTGAGGTGCACGACAGGTGAGGCACGTGTGCGGTGTCACGTGCAGAGGGCAGTGCGTCAGCTCTCGGCAGTCACAGAGACAATGTAGCTTTCAGAATCCCAAGTTCAAGGCCCCACTAGGGACACAAAGTGACAGCAAGTGCGAAAGAAACTCAGCCCGCCCCTTGGGGAGTCCTTCGAGGTGGCTTCCCCAAGGCCGCTGGTTGGGGTGATGTGTTTGGTGACAGGGACTCCCGAGCCAGGTCCCAGCCTCCCACTGGCTCCACCCACACAGAGCATTGCTTGGTGTCAGCAAGCCGTAGGCCACGGGCAGGGCTTGGGGACACACTTTGCCACAGGCCACGGGCAGGGATCCCAGGGCAGGCCACAGGCAAAGTGTGGCCACTTCCCACTGCTGGTGCCGGGGAATCCAGGCCCAGGCAGCCTCGGGAGGAACTGTGACCTCTCTGGCTGTTGTGGCTACTAGCGGTGGAAAGGCAGTGGGTCCCCAGGTCCCCGACGTCCCCCGTGTGTGGCCAGTCACACTCCTGTGTCTGCTGGGTGCACGCACCCACGTGGGGCGCATGTGGTCAGGCTTGACAGAGGAAGGCCAGGCCAGCTGGGTGGGCAGTGTCAAAGCTTGCTATCCCCATTGGGGCACGAGCCAAGGGGAGCTGCTGCAGTGGGACATGCTGCGGGGAACAGGAGCCCCCGAGGGGACAGATGGGGTGACCTCGCGAGTCCAGGGACAGCATTGTAGACATCCTATGGGCTGGAGCTGCACACTGCTCGAGCCAGGTCACGCCCGTGGTACCCACAGTGCAGGGGCGGTGACTCATTGGGTGGAGCCAGGCCAAGGGGCTGCCCCTCTTCTAGCCAGCGGGAAGAAATGCCATGTAAACAAACCCTGCTGTGTCTGTCCAGAGCAGAGTCTGACAAAAGCGGCAGTGGGCCGCCAGCCGTGACTCGGGTAAGCGGGGCTTTATTTGTCTCCCATGAGAAGAAGTTTGAGTGTGGACAGCTGCACAGTAACACTTGTGGCCAAGGATTTCAGGAGCAGCGTGGTTCCATTGATCTTTCTTCATGCTTACAGTGTAGTTGTCACAGCTCCAGCCATTACATCCACGTTCCAGATGGGGAATAAGAAAATGGAAAACGAATTGAGCTCATCGGTTCTCCTACTTATTTTTGGCACCAGCTCTTTCTCCCTGAGGCTCCCTGGGGCTTTGCGCATGCGTGTCACATGTTCTGATCATGCCAGCCCCTCACTGCCCTCCCTTTCCTTCTGCGGCCCTGTTCCTCTTTTCTGATTGTTCCCCTTGCTTTCATGGTATCTTGGTGATGCAGGGACCAGAGTCAGAAGGGACCTTGGAGCCCGGTCAGGGCTACGCTGCCCACCAGGCTTCCTGCCAGTCTGAAGCGTTGACCCAGAGCCTTGCGCTAGGGGACCCCAAACCTGAGGCCAGCGGCCCTGGGAGATTCCTGGCCCCCGCTGTGGTGCCTGGGACCCAGGCTGGGTGGCACTGGAACCCGTAGGGGACCTCAGAGGCTCAGGTCAGCAGACTGGGGTTTCGGGTGCAGCCAGGCTGAGCTGGACACGTGCCCTGAGGTGACCAAGATGGGCCCCCTGCCCTGGGTGGCATGGGGTCATGCTGCTGTGCTGAGGGGCGGTGTTCTGCTCTCACTGAACTTTGGCTCACCGTCGGGAGTGTATAGATAACGCAGGACAGGTAACATTTAAGGCATTTGCATTTAGACGCTGAGGATGTGTGGCCCTTGCGCTTGCCCTGGGGCTCGAGGCCCTCAATGCCAGACTTCCGGTCCAGCTCTGGGTCCTAACGCATCCCCCCCCCCCCACACCCCACACGCCCGCGCCCCGCCTCCTCGCGCCTGTGCAGCCTCTCCTGGACTTGAGTTCCTACCTGGCTCCAGTCCCTCAGCCTGAGTCTCCTTAGCTGGGGATCCCCCTCGTCGGCCATGGCGTGCCTATCTTCTGGCCACCATCTTGCATCCATAGATCTGCGTGACCGTCTGTCTGTCCCTCGCCCAGCCTCCCCTGTGCTGCCGCCCACTGCCTTCTGCTTCTGCCATCCCCACAGAGCCAAGATGCCCAAGGGCAGGGGACCGAGGGGGCTGTGGAACTCTTGGCCCTGGGCCTCTGGGTGGGACCCAAGCTGGGGACAGAGCCCCTGAGCACCGAGGACTCAGCAGCCACCTTGGTCTCAGCATCCCACCCAGCCCTGCCTGGGCCAACCCAGCTGAACCTGTGGTGAAAACAGGATTGGGTGGGGTTCCAGCAAAGCCCTCGGTGGACAGCCCCAGGTCCCTCCAGCATCAGACAGAAATGCTGCCAGCCTGGGGCCCTGAAGCTGTCCCCACCCCAGCTGCAGCAGCGTTCGGGCAGGGCGGTGGCTTGTGGGGCTGAGCACGTGACCGCCGCTGCCAGGAGACCCCTGCTCTGTCAGGCTGAGCTGGGGACCCAGGGCCTGCTTTCCTGGCCGACACAGACTCTGATGCTGGCAGGGCCCTGGGCAGCATCACTCAGGGGCTTGAGGACAGCTGGGCCACACGGCCAGTCCTCCACTGGTGCCTGTCTGGAGGGCCCTGACAGGGTGCTTGGGGTCCGTTGGGTTTGTGCTGTGGGAGCCTCTGGCCTCCCCTTCCCTGCAGCCAAGTCCTGTGGGGTCCCAAGCCTCCGTCTCCAGGGGCTCCTGGATGCTGGGTCCCACCAGGAAGATCAGCCAAATCCAGCTTTCCACGCGGTGTCCCACTTAGCCACGCTGCGGGAAAAGACTCCTGCTTGCTGCAGCCTCACTCCAGGGAACCTGGCTTTCGGGGGTGCAGCGGCCAGCCTAGTGTGCTCCCTGCAGCAGTTGGACAGAGTGACCTGGCCGGGATTGGATCGGATGGACGGGGTCAGTTGGGTCGACCCTGGAGTGGAACCCGCAGGGGATGCCTAGTGGTGGGGCCCGAGTGCCAGGGCGTAGGGCAGCTCCATCTGGTTAGTGGGTGGCAGGCTGGGCGGGACCATCTGGGGCCTGCCGGCCTGGGCTGGGTTTATGCAAGATCCCAGGGACGGGGATGTGGGGGCCGCACCATCCACAAAGGCGCCACCAGGTGGTCCATGGGAGGAGAGGCCTGGGGGGAGGGACACAGGTGGCTTTTCCCCTCCCTGAGAGGAACGAACTTTACCCTTCAAAGGTGGAACGTATGTTTTGTCTTCTTTCTGTGTGCTGAGTCCTGGTCCAGAAGCTCAGCCAGAGAAGCCACTAGACTCCCTTGAAGTCCACTATGGCCACACGGTGATGGAGGCCTCCTGGGGAGGCTAAGGCAGGAGGACCACAGGCTCCGGCCCAGCCTGGGCAACCTAGTGAGAAAGAGCCAAAAGGGAGTGGTGGCTGTGGATGGAGCCAGTGGGAGAGCCCTGGGTTCAGTCCTCAGAACTCCAAAACGTCCTGCAGCCCTGGGGACGAGCTGGCAGTGGGGCTCTGTGCCAGCGGTCTCCCGTGGCCCACTGCAGAGTGGCCAGTATCCTGTCTGGTCCCCGTTAGTTGGGGGGGTGGCAGGGAGATGTGTGCAGCACTGCCATTGCTGTGAGGAGGACGGGGATCCGGGGATACACATGCTGGTGTCTTCAGGGCTGGTCACATCCTGTGTCCACTCCAGGGCCCGGCCCAGGGGGTAAACTGAGGCCACTTCCTGAGCTCTGTGACTCTGTGGGCTGAGATTTTTGTGAAGTTTTGGGAAATTCCAGAGGTGCCACGAGTGTGCCCCTCAGGCCCAAAGGGGTCCTGGGAGCGCTTGCCCTGTGCAGGGGAAACTGAGGCTGAAGAGCCAGCTCCAGGGCCATGAATGTGGGTGTGCCGGCTGCCTGGTGGGCCTTGGAGCAAGGTGGGGACCCCACCTGAACCACGTCCCTGCTGAGCCCCAGGGCATAGGACAGAGAGGCCTGGCGTTGCCTGCCTAGGGACACTGTGCTCCCCGACCTCCCTCAGTCCCCAGAGGACCGTGACCTTCTCAGGCAGGAGGGCGGCTGCACCAGGTGCCTGGTGCACATCTGGTGGTGTGGGGGAGAGGAGGCTGCTGGCCAGAGGTCTCAGGGAGCAAGCAGAACCGGGCTTCTCTGAGAGCTGGGTGGGGCAGAGTGATCCACAGGTCCTGTGCATGCCGTGCAGCGGGCCGCAGCACTGTCATCTCCTTCCCAACAGAAATGCACAGTGTTGTAGTGTGTGCATGTGCGATGTGAGGGAAACCAGGAGCTTTTCTCTACAGGGGAGATGCCAGCCAGGATGTATGACCGATGAAAAGATCCACTGATGACAGTGTACAGAGAGTAGGGCGTCCTCCACACCTGACACTCAGAAAGGATGATTGAATTTTACAAAGCTTTCTAGGCTAAAGGTGTCATATTATGGCGATCCATGCGTACTGTTGCTGGTAGTGGCACAAGTCATAGTAGCAAACTCTCAGAAGTGGCCGCACATCAGTCAAGAGACGGATAGAGAAAATGTGGTCTGTCCACGCCATGGAGTACTACTCTGCCATGAAGAAGGATAAATGAGTCACTTATGGGAAAATGGATACAGGTTGAGACCTTAATGTTTGATGAAGCAGTCAGGCGCACGAGCTTCAGTGTTTCACGGTTGCTCTTGTATGGGAAACCCAGAGGATACAGCGCAGAGTGAAAGGCAGAAGGCAGGAGACGGCGTGGCTCTTTCACAGTGGGAAGGGGCTGGGAGAGGATGCCAGCCCCACTCTGTGAACACAGCAGAAGGAGACAGAAACGAGTGCATTTCTGCAGCCAGGGGAGGAGCTCCTCCCCAGCGAAGCTGAGCACCGATTATTATGGTCGGTGTAAAGGCAGGATTTTCCCAGCCCTCTGAAAGCAGGAAGTATAACCCGGACGTGTTTATCATGAGAAAAGAGAGAGGGGAAGATGCCAGCCCGCCCCACCCTGAGCTGTGTCCCGTTGTCCTGGAACTGGAACAGGCAGGTGATGGCACAGACTGGTCAGTCCACGACTCCAGCCTGAGTGGGGATGGGACAGTTGGCAGAGAGTGCGCTAGTCCCTGGACGGCGGGCCACGGCGTGGCCTGGGCAGAGCTCTGGTTCTAATCCCGGCACTGCGGGGAACACAGGGGAGATGGAAAAGGCGGATACTGAGGATGTGGTATGCAACCGTCCCCAGAACACCGGCTGCGCTCAAGGCCAAGGGAAGCTCGAGGCTCCCTGGTCTTGAACCTCAGACCAGAGCCAACAGGACATTTGGATCTATTCCTCACCCGGACTCCATCCTTCCTAAGAGCCCTCCGTCAAGTCCAGCACACAGGACAGTTCTGCAGGGGACATCAGGCCACTTCGAGGTCACCTGGGAGCACAGGGTCAGTCTGGCCCCTGCAGGCACGGCCCCCAGGCAATATGGACCCCATGCTCCTGCTGGCACCCAGCAGCTGCTGGCCTGCCTGTCTCCGTGGCCACAGCCCACGCGGGGTACTGCACGTGATGCTCTCCCTCAGCACCACGTTTTCAAGGCCTGCCCACAGCATGTGGGAATTGGACCCTGCTACTTTTCATGGCCAGTTCCACGGCATGGCCAGGCCACCTCTTGTTGGCCAACTTGTGGGTCAGTGGATGCTGGGTGGTACCTGCCTCTCTGTCTGTGTGGCAGGGGCCACGGCTGGCGAGGGGGCTCTGCTGACTTATGCCACCTGCTGCATCTGGGTTAGGCATGCCTTCACTGGCCACACACTGTGGAGGGGTGGCGTCCCTGGCCTGCAACCGTGGGCTCCTGGGTCAGTGGGGCTACTGAGTGTGGAGGTAAGGTCTGAAACCACAGACCAGCTCTGCCGTTAGAGGAGGCGACAGAAACCAGCTCTGCCCATTCTGCCCTGCACTAGGGACCTGACCCGGGGCACGCAGGCTGCTGTGGGATGCTCAGGTCCCCACCCTGCACACCCTGTGCCTGGGGTGTCGGTGCCAGGGTCCAGGATGCCAAAAGGGGCTTCTGGAACAGACAGGGGACTCCTACTCAAGGAAGATGTGTGTGTGCGCGGATGCATGTGTGTGCACGCATGTGCACGTGCATGTGTGTGGGTGTGCAGTCCACACACGTAGGCCCCTGGCGCTCCCTTGCTGCCGTTGCTAGGTAGCTGGTGCATCTGGCGCTGTGCAGGTTCTGGGGCAGGGGCACAGCCGGGTGGTGGGCCGCGCAGCCGGTGCGGGGAGGCGGCCCTGCTGGCTGAACCGAAGAACCTGCGCCCCAGCTGCCGGAGCGGCTCCGCCCCGCGTCTGCCGCCCGCCGCCCGCCGCCCGCTGCCCGCCCGGCTTCTGACCACAGCTCTGTACCACAGCCATCTTGGTGTGTGTGCGTGCGTGCATGTGTGTGCGCCAGCGCTGACGCCGGCCGGCCCCCCTCCCCCGACCCGGTCGCAGAAAGCGAAGGAATCGTTTCTGGCCGGCGAGGCGCGGGGCCGGGGCTCGCCTACGCCTCGCAGCGCTGCCCGCGCGCCGCCCCTGCCCGCCCGCCCGCGTCCCCGCGCCCGCCCCGCGCCCCCGGTGTAATCCGACCCAGCGCCGCAGTCCTCGCCGCCGGCCTCCGCGGCTCTGCGCCCGCCGCTCCAAGGTAAGCCGAGGTTTATTCTCCTCGCGACAGCCGCCCCCCCCCACCCCCCCGCCCGCACCCCTCTCCTGCTGCACCGAGCTGCAGCTGCGCGGACCGCAAGGCAAAGCCGGAAACTCCCGGTGCAAAGTTGTTTTGCTGCGGGCCTCAGTCGCCCTTCCGTGCGGGCCCCGGCGGCCGCGGGCTGGGCTCGGTGCGGGGCAGCAGCCTCCGGGATGGGATCGGCTGCGGCGGGTAGAGGATCAGGGCCGCAGCCCCTCCGCGTGGGCTGCTGGCCTGCGAACGCCGGGCTTCCTTCTCTCCCGCCGCCGCAATCTCCCGGCTTTTCAGAAAAGCCCCAGTGGGCGAAGTTTGACAGCGCAGCGCCTGGCGAAGCCTCCAGACCGGCAGGGGGGCGGAAGCCAGGCAGCCGGGGGTGCAGAGCGCTGGGCCGGCGGCTGTGGCGGCAGCGGCGGATCCGCAGCCGGGAGGCCCGGGTTGCCTCGCGTGATACGAATGTGTCAGCTTGTGTCCCACTCTGATGATGTGTCAGGACAGACAGACGTTCCTGGCAGGCAATGTGCTGTCCGCGTGTGTGCATGTGTGTATGCGTATGCACGCGTGTGGTAAGCTCGCAGGCTGCTCTCTAGGGAGACTCTCCCCTCGGGAGGAGCTGCTTCCACCTGGAGATGTGGGGCCTGGCTGGCCGGGTCCCCAGGGAGCCTGCCCTGGCTGTCCCTGGAGTTGGTGGCTCCGAGAGGACAGGAGGGGACAGCACTCTGCCGAACTATCAGGCGGAGGGCAGGGTGGCCATGGGTGGCCTGCTTCTGGTCCTCATGGTCCTTGGTGGTACTTGCCTGGTAGTGTTGGGGGTGACTGCAAGGGATTGGGAATGATGGGGAGAGGTCTCCCCTGCAGCTCTGTCCCGCGTCCCTCAGAGGGACTCTAGAGGTTCAGCATCCCCTACTCCTTGGAGTGGCGGCCGTATCAGTCAGGAGAGGTGGCACTGTGGGTCAGGAGGGCAGCCCGGCTCAGCTTCCTGTCTGCAGATCCCCCACACCAGCCTGGGAGGCTGGGCCGTGGTATGGGGGAGTCACAGGACATGGGAACCCAGGGTGTCCCCCAGGGGAGGCCTGGCATCAGGTGAGGGGGTGCTGGCGGTGGGGAGGCTGCCTTATTCCCCACACTTCCCTTGGGGCCAGGTTAGAGTCAGGTTTTCAGCAGCAGTACAGGGCCAGACTCCGTGGGCTGCACCAAAGTGCCATTCACCACGTCCAGGTGGCACTCAGGTGCTGGGGCACAGCCCCGCCTGGAAGCCCGGCCGACAGCAGAGCCCTCTGAGCAGCATCGTGGGCATCTGTGCCTGGCTGCCGTGGGCCGGGGTCACCATGGTGATGTGCAGTGGCACAGAGCCAGCTGGGCAGGCGGTCTCCATACCGCCTTCCATGGTGGGGTGTCTCCGTGGGACCACGGTGACCCCATCTCAGGAGGAGGGTGGCTCAGGGTCTGTGTGGTTCTGGCAACCTGAGAGGAACTGGCTGAGAGTGCTGGCCCAGGCCACATCAGGAATCCCGTGGCCCTGACCTGTTTGGGCAGCATGATAACACTCAGTGACAGGTTGCCCCACCCACTGGCAAGTCCTGTACAGTCTTGGTCATCTGCCTGGCCACAGCTTCAGCAGAGCAGGGGGTGACGCTTGACCCCTCCACGCCCTGCCCTGCTCCTGTCCTCCTCTACCCTGACCCCTCCCATCATCTTGGCGGCCCCCATCCGTCTAATTCGTGACTGTGGATCTGGAGTCTGTGGGAGCCCCTGGTGGGGAGGCCTCTCTCTAAGGGACTGGGACTCTGCGTGCAGCCCCCTAGGTCCTGCCCTCCCATGTGGCTCTGGGGCAGTGTTCTCTTCCTGGAGGGACTTGGAGGTGGAGCTGGTAGGTGCTGGGTGTGGGGAGAGGGGACGCAAGTCACCTTGGTGAGCTTCTCAGAACCTGGCCTGGCTGGTCAGCTCCTGGCTCAGCTCTGGGCTCTGGGAGACGATGTGTGTGTGGGAGAGCACGTGTGTGTACGTGTGTGCGCGCACGCACGTGTGTATATGTGTGTGCATGTGTGCATGTGCGTGTGTCTGTGTGTATGCACGTGTGTGTGCGCGTGTGGTGTGGGTACGTGTGGTGGCAAGTGCATTGGGCACTCTCTGGCCAAGGAGGACAGCCAGCTCTAGGATGGCGTGGTGGGTGTGACCACCTGCTGTGGGACCTGCGGGGACAGTGTACCCGAGAGTGAGACATGGAGGCTGTGGTCCCTGGCCACAACCCAGGGACTCAGGGGGAGCGAGCCGCAGGGCCTCCACAGAGCCTCTGTCACTACTGGTCTCCCCAGAAGTGAACCCCAGTGGTGAGCCCTCGAATGTGGCCGCCTGTCCTTGTCCCTGGCCTGTTCCTGCCCTCACTCACACCACTGTTCAGGGTTCTGCTGGAGGCTGCCGCCTCTGAGCAGCCTCCCTTGCCCCGTGTGACTGTGGCCTGTCCTCGTCCCGTGGCCTGTCCTCATCCCGTGGCGCTGTCCTGCTCTGCCCCTCATGGCCTCCTCCATGCTGCCAGCCCAGCCCCAGCATGCCTCTGTCACCTCATAGCTCACACGGTCCCCCCCCACCACATGCACAGGAGGTGATGTCACCACCACCATGTCCCCCATGCCCTCGACTCGATGCCCTCCTGTCACTGATGGTCACCTGCTCACCTCCAGGACTGTGCTAAAGGATGGCTGTATCTTTTGTGGGGGCATTAGCAAGTGGTGATGTGGAGCTGCTGGGCCCAGCCTGGCGTGGACTGGGCGGCCATGGAATGTGGGCCACTGTGACTGCTGCATTTGCTCCTGGGTGCCAAGCAGAAGGCCGCTGAGAGAACAGTGGAACAATTCATAAAGTACCAGGGTCCCCAGGGGGCTCCTACATGTAACGGGACAGCGGGGCCCTTTGCCCTACTCTGGGGGATATGGGGCTTGTTTGTGTTCAGGTCTGCTCTGCTGAGACACAGCACCGGACGCCACAGCTCGAAGGGGGAGGCGCATCTGGCTCAGGTTTTAGGAGTTTCAGTCCCTGTGTGGCTGTGGGTGGGGGAAGGGTCTGGCAGGGACAGCTGCTTGCCCTGTGGTGGCCAGGAAGTGGTGGGAGGGAGGGGAGGCCACCTGTCCCACTCAGAGGCAGCTCCTGGCCCTACCTACCTCCCACAGTGGTCAGCTGTCCTCACGGAGCTTCGCTTGGCTCCGGCTCCTCACTGGGTCAGGGTCCTCATGCCCCCAAGTGATAGCCCTGGTGCTGATGCAGCCCAGGGCCCCAGCAGCTCTTGAGGTGGGTGTGGGCATGGGTGACCCCAGGCCAGGTGGGCTCCGCCCTGGTAGGACTGTAGGGGGCAGAGGAGAGGCAGAAAGGAGGTGCAGTGGAGGCACTGGGGGCAGAGTGTGGGCGAGGCGGGGCGGGGCGGGGGATGTCCCAAGAGCAGCCTTGCCGGCCACAGCTCCAGGATATCAGACTTGGGCTCCCACGCTGGGGCAGAGCAGGAAATACAGCTGTGTTGTTTTCTTCTTCATGGGGTGAGGAATCGAACCCAAGGCCCTCACACCCGCCACATCCCCAGCACTTTTTCAATGTTTTACTTTCAGAGAGGATGTGGCTAAGCCCTGCTTTGCACTGGCTATGCCCCAGCATGCGATCCTCCTGCCTCAGCCTCCCAGAGTGCTGGGACCCTAGTGTGGCATACGCCATGCGCCCCCAGGCAGATGCCACCACGCCCAGGTGGTAACTTTTGTTTCAGCCTGCTGTTCCTGTTCTGATCTGGTTCTGTGGCCTGTGGATGCGCTGTTATCATTGCCCATGTTGTGAAGAAAAGAAGCTGCGCCCCAGAGGGGCGGGTGCCCGGCCAAGACCTTTGGAGCCCAGCACCCCGCAGCTTTGAGGCAGAGCATGCCCTGCCCTCTGGGTCGGAAACTGAGCGGAGTTGGTGGCGGCCAGGGCAGGGAGCTGGCAGTGTCTGTGGCCCGGGGTCACTTCTGGGTGGGATTACACCCTGACTTTAGGGCAGTGTGTGCCTGCAGAGAGGACAGGGACACACCTCGGCCACGGCTGGCATTTGGGTCACAGCCTCCTCTCCTCCTAGATCTTCGTGCCCTGCAAGGCCTAGCTGCACCAGAACCAGTTCTGCTTCCTCCCCTCCACCCCACCTCTATGTGTGTGGCAGGGCCTTGGCTGCCGGCCAGCTCTGGACCTGGGAAGTAGCTGCTGCCTGAGTGGGTGCTAATCAGGGTCTATTGGTCATGTGAGGCCGAGGCTCCATCCGATTAGGACAGGGCAGCCAGCAGGGGCGGAGGGTGGGGGTGGGTGGGCAGGGCGCCCTGCCGAGCCACTGTTCCTGTGGCCTCAGTGACCCAAGCACAGGCTGTCTGCCTGCGCCCCTCGCTGTGCAAGGCCGTCATTCCATGCCTAGTGAAGGAGGAGGGGCCGGCGTGGCGGAGGTTCAGGCCCCACAAAGGAGCGTGCATCCAGTACCTGTGTGGTCCGATGCCTGCAGGCTAGCAGATGAGGAGAGGGCACCTGAGGATGGGGTCTCAGCGCAGCCCCACGTGTGTGAGCCCCAGCCCATGCTAGGGCCTCCGCGTGAGTGTGGGCGGCAGCCAGAAGGAATCGAGCAGGGGTCCGTGCCCTCTCCCTGCTAGCGGAGCACCTCATTGCAGAGTTTCAGCTATAGATGAGCCTGGCAACTCCCCCCCACCACACCGGCCCGGGGGAAGGCAGGCAGGCAGCTGTGGGCCACGCTCCTGGGTTTATTTTGTGCTGCAGAGCCTGGCCCCTGGGAGCTGGTTCGGGGGACCTCCTGTGGCTCTGTCCGAAGGCCGCCCTCTTCTGCACAGGATATTAGGGGCAACCTGAGCCCGCGGTGCCCACATGCACATCCTGCAAGGGCGTGCCTGGTCATGTGCCCGCCGGGCAGGGCAAAGGCCACAACGTCTCAGAGCAGTGGCTTAAGGACCCATTACACTGACGTCTCTTCCACAGACCAGCTCCCCTATGCTCCCTCCTCCGAGCATCTTCCAGACAGCTCAGGAAAGCTGTCCCTGAAAGACAGCCGTGGGCAGGAGAGAGTGGGGCGGTGCTTTGATCCTTGGATAAGATCCCCCACCCCCCAGCCTTGGTGCAGGGTCTCGCTTCTCCACGACCCAGGGTGGGGCCAGGGCCTGTCTTCTCTTGGGGGGACTGGCCACCTCCTGGCTCTCTCAGCAGCTCCCTAAAAGGACAAGGGTCACTTCTAGCATCTGCCCACCAGGTTGTGGGTTTTATTTCAATATTTTATGCCTGGAGCTATTTTCAAAGAGCAAATTTTAATAGCATATTGCTATTTAGAAATCTTTCCCTCGGCAGTGGTTGATCCACTGTGTCAACTGGAGAAGTTTAGAAGCTTAGCTGAGGGACGCGGCAGGGGCAGGGTCCTGGCTGTGTAAGCTTCCCAAGCCTGTGCAAGAGGAGGGCGGGGAGACGGCACAGGCGGGCGGGGAGCCTGCTGACTATATGGAGAGGCCAAGCGGCCCCTTGCCCCGCT
This sequence comes from Capromys pilorides, assembly GCA_004027915.1. NCBI lineage: Eukaryota > Metazoa > Chordata > Mammalia > Rodentia > Capromyidae > Capromys > Capromys pilorides. The sequence goes on along the minus strand of PVKN010001254.1, from coordinate 22,887 downwards.
GCTCTTGCTGTCTTCTGCCCCCTCACGCGCCTGCCACCCCGCCCAGGAGCCGCGAGTCCTGGACGGAACCCTCCGCAATCTGTGAGCTAAATAGACCTTTCCTTCCTTAATTTTGTATCAATAACAAGAGAAAAGTAATCAACACACCTTCCAAAAAAAAGTATATCAGCAGTCTTTCCTCCTTCTCTGCCTCTTTCCTTGTCATCCCCTTCCTCTTCCTCCTCCTCTTCATCCTCCTTATCCTCCTCCTCCTCTTCGTCCTCCTCCTCTTTTTCCTCCTTCTTCTTCCTCCTCCTTGTCCTCCTCCTCCTCTTCGTCCTCCTCCTCTTCCTCCTTCTTCGTCCTCCTCCTCTTCTTCCTCCTCCTTCTTCATCCTCCTCCTCTTCTTCCTCCTTCTTCTTCGTCCTCCTCCTCTTCTTCCTCCTTCTTCTTCGTCCTCCTCTTCTTCCTCCTCCTTGTCCTCCTCCTCCTCTTCTTCCTCCTCCTTCCTCCTCCTCCTCTTCTTCCTCTTCCTCCTCTTCCTCCCCTCTCTCTGTCTCTGTCTCTCTCTGTCTTTCTATCTCTGTCTCTCTATCTTTGTCTCTGTCCCACTCTCTCTTCCTTTGAAAGTTTTCCTCTTTACTGTTCGGTAAGATCAATTGTCATTGGTTCCCCAGAGAGCAGTACCTGTGCGGACTTCAGGTGCAGTCAGGTGGCTGTCCCTGCAGAGGAGCTCCTGGAGCTCTCTGGCCGCGCCAGCAGGCAGGTCCCTTCCTTTGGTGCAGGCGGTCATCATTCATAATAGGTCCAGGCCGGGGGATCCTAGCCTAGGCACTGGCCTAGGGAGAGCAGTGTGAAGGAGGCAGGTTCATCGTAACCACGCCCCTGGTGACCCTGTGTGGCGGACAGGGTGGCTGCACAGCCTGAAGGTGGACTGGGGCCCATGCTTGGGGACCCCTGGCCCCATCCCCACCTCCCACTTCTGCATGAAAGGCTGACTGTGCCTGCAGTGCGAGGGATTGCAGGTGGGGTCACCGGGTTTCCATTCTGAAGGGGAGTAAGGAGCTCACCCCATTCCTGTTCTCCAGGACGTGTTGCTTGCGCTCAGCTTATGAATGTGAAACTCTAGCTTAAGGGAAATTTAAAGTTTGTAGAACCCGACAGCAGAGCAGGGGCTATGCAGGAGCTGGGAGAGGGGCCTCGACCCAGTCTGGAGTGTGCTGGAACTGTTCACAGCCAGCAGGGGGCTGTGAGCGCCCTGCGTGTGGGACCTCAAGGGGAACTGGCTAGGGGGTACACACCCTTTCTTTCTGTTTTGTTTTTATGCATTTAGGGCAGGGTCTACAGGGTGTACAGGGTCTTACTACATAGATGGGACTCATAATGATTCTCCTGTTTTCAGCCTCCCAAATGCTGGGATTACAGGCGCGCACCACCACACCCAGTCTCAATTGCCATCTCAGCATGCCCCAGAGGCAGGGCCAGCATGGCATAGCGTGCCAGTGATAGAAGTCCAGCTGCTGTGCCCTGCCAAAGCAGGCACTTTTGTCCGCTGAGCTATCTGGCCAGCCCCACACCTTTTGTTTTTTGAGTCACTGTCTCGCAATGGTGTTGTACATGTCCCCCATGGGTCCCAGGCCCAGCCCTGCCCACCTGCTACTGGCTGGCTTGGGGTGCTGGTAACAGCTCAGGGCTTTACCACATGGGCTTGTGGCCTCCTTGTGGCTACAGCATCATCTGGGACAGCCAGCCATGGCCCCAGGGAGGGGACAAGGTTCAGGCCCAAGTGGATGGGAGTGGCTCTTGGGGCCCCAACTCCTCAGCCTGGGCCTGGGCCTCCCTTAAGGTGAGGGACAGTGCTACTGAGCCTCAGGTTCTGAGGGGCTGGTCCCTGGCATCTCCTGTCCCTTTGGGGCTGAAGATTGTCCTGGTTCCAGGCGTCTTTTGCTTCCCTGAGAACAGCACCAGCCCTAAAGACCAGGAAGCCCTGTAGGAAAGCGTGTTGTATGGGCCGGGGACAGTGTGATGGCCTCAGGGTGGGACTAGGTCCCCAGGGAGGCCTGCAAGTGAGCTATGTGTTCCTTTTGCAATTAGTTCTCAGTGTTAAAAACCCAAAGCTCAGAAACGTACCAGCATAGCCCAGCTTTCTGACAGTTTCCTTGGGAATTAAACCAGAGGCCCTGGCAAGCCCCATTTCTGAGCGGTTTCCACCGCCCATACCTGCCCTGGACCCCGCGCCTGTGTGCTTTCTTAGCCTTGGCTTTGTGAGCCTGGCAGCATGGGTAGGGGAGAACCCTGTCCCCTCTCAGCCTAGTCATGGACTCTGAACCTGGTGACATCCTCAGCAGGTCCTGAAGGGCTGGGGGCCCTGAGGACACCTCACCACCTTGGCTCTTTCTCTCACTGCTTTGAGGACAAGCTGGGCCTGGCCCGGGATCTGAGGACGGCACCAGGCTCCGCCGACCCACCAAGGTGGGCGGCTGCTCATTTCCATAAATAATCCTGCCAAGCTGCAGAGTTAATTGACTTAACGAGTCGCAGCGTGAGGTTCAGACCTGGCCAAGAGCGTGTTTGTTCCTGGCTCCATCTGTGGATGATTCTCAGATCCGAGCCGGCCAGTGGGGTCCTGTCTGGAGCTGGGGCTGGAGCTGTTCAGAAGAGTGACTGAGTGCTTGGCTGAGGTGCTGAGCACAGTACTCTGCCAGGGAGGAACTGGGGGAGAGGACCCCAGCCCCATCACCACTGCCTGTCGCAGGACTCCTATTGCCATGGCTGCAGACATGGGAGCAGCCGCCTCCGTCCCTCACACGCACACATCTGTGGACTTGGCTGTCCACGGAGGCCTCGTTGGTCCGTGGGTGTCTCTGCGTGGCCACTCGCCCAGCCTCGTGCTGCTTTATTTGAGGCCTTTGTTCATTGCTTCGCTGTGGTCGTGGGGCCATGGGGTGCCTTCACCTTGGACGCGGTGTTTCATTTCTGAGCCTGCTTTGTGCCCCTGGACCCACGTGCTTGTCCACTGCTGCTCCTGGGTCGAGCGTGGCCTCTGCTTCTCCGTGGCACCCTTGCCTGCTGGGTGGCGATGGCCTTAGGAGCTGAGCTGCGAGTGCCAAACCTGCCTGCTGCCCCTGGGGCTCCTGCTGCCAGCGGTCTCGGTGGGCAGAGCCAGGATGGGGACCGCGTGCATCTCCTTCAGCTTCTGTTTCCAGCCTACCCACAGGCCCATGCCCACTGGTGGACCCTCAACCCCAGTGCCCCGCAGGCTCTCTGTACCTGCTCCTCCTCTGCCTACCCAACTTCCTCCTTGGGCAGGAAGACTTGGCTGCCCAGTCCTGGAAAAACCCTCTGCTCTCATCCCCAGGGGATTTCTCTTTAGCCTGGGGTGCCCAATTCCAGCACCATATTCTCCATCCCCATTGCAGTTGGGCCAGGCATGGTGGCCATGGCTGTAACCGCAGTGCTCAGGAGGCCGTGGCTATAACCGCAGCGCTCAGGAGGCTGACCCCACAGCCTGTTCCCTCTTCTCCTGAGACCAGGGTTGAGGTGGCTCCCCAGCTGGGCTTCCTTTCCCAGCCCTGGGTGTGGTTCAGAAATATTCCACACTTCTCCCCTCTGGGGTTTGGGCTCCTCAGCCTTGTGTCCCCACACCTGTATACTCCAAGGGACTCTCGCACTCAGCAGCGTCGAGTTCTGAGGTCCAGGGACAGCAGGGGCCTGGCCAGGCGGGAGAGGAACCATGTGGGTGGAGCCCATGCCCCTGTGCACCAGCCTTATGCTGGTGGAGGGCCTGATCCAGGCTGCTGTTCCCAGGACCAGAAGGCCAGCCTGCTGGGGACTTCAAGGGTGCCACTGGAGGTTGCCAAGGAGAGGACCCAGTGGTCATGTTCATGCAGGGCTTGTTTGTACCCGGCATGGGGCTGGGATTTCTACCCACTTCATGTCACCTCCTGCATCAGGGCCAACTTGTTCCATTGCTGCTGACCAAAAATGTGTGACTCAAACTTCTTGGCACCATGCGGGAGTTCCTGGTCGTGGTTCTGACCTGCAGAGTATGGGCACAAAGAGATGGCCGAGTGTCATTGGACAAGTGTCATCCTGTGTCCCACCCGGAGCCTGCCATCGTGTCACAGGGGCCGTGGGTTTGTTCATCTGTGACAGCCAGTGACAATTTCTCTACTTTGTGCAGAGGAGTCCTGTGGTAGCAGTGGCCTCTAGGGGCAGGGGCTGTGGCAGATCCACAGTTTTTGCATGCCTCAGTGCGACGTGCCCACTTCCTGCAGGGCCCCTGGGAGGCGACTCTGTCCCAGGAGCAGCGTGGACTGTGGTCAGATGCCAGGCTCTCTGGGCCTACCCTGGTTCTGTCCATTTGCCTGATATAGTGATGCCCAGGGCTGGGCATGGAAATGAGCCTTGTGCCAAGGGGCTGAGATCATGACTCAGAGCCAGGGAGGGCTGGATCTGTCCCCAAGGGAAGCCAGAGTCCTTGCCAGAGAGGGGACTTGGGACTGTCAGAACACAGCCCAGCCCCTGCCCCAGTGCTGAGAGGAAGAGAAAAACAGGTCAAATAGCATTAATCACTTTTATGTTGGCTCCATTACAGTGATAATAATTTAGATATAACCCATTAAATTAATTTTATCTGCCACTTTTATCTTCCCTTAAGGTGGCCCCTGGACAGTGTAAGGCTGGGCCCATGGCTTGCCATGCATCCCCTGGGGCGGTTGGGGGATCCCTCTTGCACCTTGGGGTGCAGCCTCACTGGCCTCCCTGGGCCTCCTGTGGACACTGGAAGGGCTTTGTACCACATGCTGGGGCTGGGGGATTAGGGCTGTGTTTCAGGACAGTGAGATTGTGACACAGAGAGGGGAGGTGCTGTCTCTACTCCCGTGCATGGCACCTGCCCCATCTCCAGAGCCCGGGGTAGGGCACTGCTCTCATTCCTGTAGGACTCCAGGCCCTGCAGGGGCCACTCCCTGGGTCGAGTGCACCCTCTCTCTGCCCAGAATGTTGCCTGGAAGGGAAGGAGCCCGGTCACTTCTCATAAAGGGCCGTGGCTGCGCGTCCACTTGGACCCAGGGCGACCATAGGCTGCGACTGCAGGCTCACCCATAAATATTTAAATGGAAGTTTAGCTTTCAGACCAAGCACAGTGGTGCCCAAGATCAAGCTTTTTGACCTTTCGTTAATTTGCTCAGTGAAATACGATTCCCCTGGTCTCCTGTTTTCAAAACGTTGCCCAACGGCTCCCTTTACCTTGTTTAAATATCCAAATCTTCTCCAAATTCACGACGGCAGAGGTATAAATGCAGACAATAACACGAGTGTCCTCCCCCACAGAAGTGGAAGCCAGGCCCTTGGCAGGGAGAGGCCTGACAGCAGGGTTTCAGCACCAGGGCGACTGGACAGCGCCCCGCCAGCCTGCGACTAGGAACCCAGCCCCCTCTCCCTAGCAGCAGCCAGTGCTGAGCTTGGCCCGCCTGCCTCTGCCGCCCGTGCTGACCTTAGCAGACTGCTGCAGGCTCTGGCTGAGCTAGGGCACCTGCTGTCTGTCCATCAGTGTGGCCTTTCTAGGCAGGAGGAATGATGTCGTGGGGACAACAGGAAAACAACTGCAGCTGTTTTGAAAACAACACTGCCTTGTTACCTCCAAGTGACGCAAGAGGTTAGAAGTCACAGACTGAGAGGAAGCCGGTTAACAGTCGTAGGGCAAGTGGAACCTCGTGGGCGTTATAAAATAGAACCTGTGATAGATCTCCCTGCCCTTTGAAGTCACCTGCAGGTGAGGGTCTCTCCAGCCCCCTGGGTGCTGTTGGTGTTGCTCCGATAGGAGCTCTCTTCTCTGTTTTGGCCCTGAAACATGTCAGTGTGGTTATAAAAATACCCACTTCACTGTATATAAATACCACATTTTTCTTTATCCATTCATCTGCTGATGGGCATATGGGCTGTTTCCAAGATGTAGCTGTTATAAACTGTGCTGCTACATACATGGGTGTGCATGGATCCCTGTGGTGTGATGCTTTTTAACTCTTTAGGGAAGATACCTAGAAAGGGAGTAGCTGATTTCCAAGTCGTTGTACTAGTGTACATCCCTGCTAGCTGCATAGATGACCCATTGGGAAGATGTCAAGAGAGACACCTGCCTCCCTGAGACCCCTGTGCCTTAGAGAGCACCTGAGTGCTGCCCCAAAAAATGGGGCAGCAGAGGGGAAAATAGAACTATTGAATTATTCAGAAATGGAGAACAGCAGCCCTTAAGTACTAAGGGTCAGCAACCCCTTCCCTGCAAGGGAGCCCATGGGGAGTGTGACCAGCTTTGCAAGCTCTCTGGTTTCTGTAGCAACCACTGGACTTTGCAGCAGTGCCCACAGCAGCTGATGGAGATATGTAAATGAGTGGGTGTAGCTACAGGGCCGTAAAACTTTCTTTACAGGAACAGATGGCAGGGCCCTGATTTGGCTTACAGGCCATGACGTCTCCACTCTTGCCATGTGCCAGTGCCTAAGATTTGGGGACAGCTACACCCAGTAAAATATACAGCTTTAGATTCTCTCACAGAAAGTATTAAAGACGTACTAATCCAAACATCAGTCAGCAAGGAGAATGCCCTAAATGAAAGCAGAGGCAGGGGAATGATTAAAGGGAAAAAGGAGACATAAATAAATCACAAAACAGCGGCCCAGCAGCACCCTCCTGTCCTATAATGGGGCTTGGGCTTTGGCCTGACGCTGTAGCAGGAGCTGCCTCCCTGGGCAGTGGAGGTCAATGTGTTAGTTCTTGTTTATCTCCTAGATCCAGCTGGTCACTGTGATGCATTTTGTAGGGACCAAAGACATCCAAGTACTCTGTCTCTCTGCTTCCCCTTTACAGATCATAGAAACCTCCTCCTGAGACCTCTGGGCCTGATTTTTTAGGAATGACCCAATCCGTCAGTGCCCATCTATGTAAATAAATTTGCCTCCAAATCCTAGGTGTCGTTTAGGTGTTCCTGTTTTCCGTTACAACACATGCGAGGCAAGTGTTCTCCCACAGAGCTACACTTCAGGTATTATTATTATTATTATTATTATTATTATTAATATATTTGGTTGTTGCAGTCTCTCTATGCAACTTGGACTCATAGTGAGCCTCCTGTTTTCAGCCTCCCCAGTGCTGAGATTACAGGCATGTGCCACTATGCCCTGGACTCTGGCTGGCTCAGTGTGCCCTGGGGGCAGGGCTGGCATGGCATGTGGTGCCAGGGATGGAACCTCAGTCCCTGAGCTTGTCTAAGCTTGCCTACACAGGCGCTTTCATCCGTTGAGCTGCGTTTTTCTGAGATAGTGTGTCATTAAGTTGCCCAGGCTGGTCTCAACATTTGCAATCCTCCTGCCTCAGCCTCTGGAGTAGCTGAGATTATAGGCACATGCCACCATGCCTGGCTTTTGTTTTCAGTGTTGTAAAATAAAATGTTGTGAATTCCTAGCCATGGTGCTCAAACGTGAAGCTTTCTAACAGTTGTAATGTGGTTGCCGTGAAGGCCCAGTCTGTGCTCACTCTTGATAGAGTCTGCTTGTGCAAGGACCCTGTACACACCCCATGCCTGCACGGGATCCGCAGTGCTGAAGTCATCGGTGCAGGCCACGTGGACGCCTTCCTGTTAGAGGTGGCCAAAGGCTGGTGCCTTGCAAACCCCAACCCCAACAAGCGCTCAGCTCAAAGCTGTTGATTTCTGCCCCTGGTAGGTGCCATGCTGAGCCCTTCTGGGGCCTGGGGACCCTGCGCTGGGCACAGCAGCTCTGTGAGCTCAGGCCTGGGGGTAGACAGGCCGGTCTTGGGCTTGCTTCCCTCTGTCAGCGAATTAAAGAGTCTGGCCTGGGGTGCGGTTCAGAGCTTGCTGCTCTGCAGGGTAGCAGTGACAACATGTGGCTGCAGGGGAGGCAGGAACCAGGTGCTCAGAGCTGGGGTCAGTGAGTGGGAGGATCTGCCCTGTGGGATGGCGCGCCTGTCACCACTGTGGCTTCTGTCTGTGCCCACTGTCCCTGGCCTTCATGCTGATAGTTATTACTGTGGTTATTCTCTCGGTGGTCCAGACGGTGGAGCCCAGGGCCTGGGCTGCAGCCCCTAGCCCAGCAGCAAATGTTGAAACCTGTCACATGGCGGTCCCCTGGGCAGCTGCCTGGCTCCTGCTCTCTACCTCCTGGGCCCCAGGGCACAGAGTGTGACATTTAGATGCTTTTCCCCCTGCAGAGCAGCACTGAAACATGTGGAGCTCTGTGAGGCACCTGGAGAAGCCCGGTGTGCAGGTCAGATGCCAAGGAGGAGCCGGTGTGGCCCCAGGCCTGTCTGCTCCTGCTGGCAGTGCTCCCCTCAGCCCTCTCCTCGCAGCTCTGCACCCTCCGTGACATTGACAAAGCAGGTTTTAAAAAAAATTAAAGTAACATGTCTACATAAATTTTTGTTCACAAAATGCTGCTTCAAGTTTCTTTGATATTTCTTCTGAGGTCTGCAGGCTTGCGTGTATTACCAGTCGTTTTTGTCTAGGGCATAGGCCTGATTTAAATTGGGGAAGCAGTCATTTGCCTCGAGCACAAAGTGGCCTCCAGAACCCAAATAAGTTTAGAGGGAAGGATCAGGCAGGGTCTGGGGGGCCCCAGTTTTGGGCACAGGGCAGGCCGGCATTTGGGTCTGCAAACAGGATTTTCCCGTGTTTCCACAGGGCCTGTGAGTCCTGAGACAGAAGCAAGCTGGCTGGAGGCAGGGGCGTTAGGGACTCCTTGGTCTTTCAGTGTAGCCCGGGTAGGAAAGGCGGCAGGAATGAGGAAAAGATACAAAAGCAAGAGCTGGGTCTGGTGGGGACCTCCCTACCCGATGGGGAAAGGACCTGAACAACCACAGCAGGGGCATTTATTTATACTGTTGCAGCGTTATTATTGCAAGCCCCAAGGCTGCCTATCAGCTAATAACAAATTGCCCAGGCAGGAGGCAGGATGCTTTTCTTGAGACTGAGGTAGCTCGACTTTTTTAGGTACTGTGGCCTTGTCAGGCCCTCACCCGCTTCAGCTGGTGACCAGCTTCCAGCTTCAGGCATTCCTAACAAGGCTTCGGTGGCTGCTGGTGGGCAGAGCCTGTGGTAGTTGATACGTTGCCTCAACCTGAGGAAGTTTGGCTGGATGGGCTGGGCTGGTTCCAGGCTGTGGGGGCCCCATCCTGAAGCCCTGGGATGTGATTGGAAGACTTTGTATGCCCAGCCCAGCCCTGCCCAACCCTGGCTGCCTCCTGCCTGGCCCAGTCCTGACCCGGCTTCCTTGGAGAAATCCTAGTCTTTGGAGGAGGCTGACCCTCGAAGCCATGCCACCTTGGAGGAGCTCTGGAGCCAGCAGAGAATGAATTGAAACCTCCACAAACTGTGAGCTAAATAAATCTTTCCTTCCTTCATTTTGAGTGTTGGGTGTTTGTCCTAGCAATGAGCAAAAAGTAACTAAGACAGAGCCCCATGGAGGCTCCCTACTGAACCCCCAGAGGAATGCAATGATGTCTGGCAAAAGATGCTTGTGTCCAGAGCCAGGCTGCGTTCTAGGGGGAGGCTTGGGTGTGGCCGACAGCTGTTCATTTAGGGCCTCCTCTCTCTGCACTGCAGCTCCTGGTGGTGCTGGGCTCAGTCCTGGCCAGAGCTTGAGAAATGGAACCCAGCTGCTGGAGATGGGGTGTGGGGTAGAGATGTTGGCAGCTGCATGGGGTGGTGGAACAGGGACCTTGGACTCCTGGCCAGCTGTCTGCTGGACCTCTAGGTCCAGATGCCAAGAGAGCAGATACTGGGTTCCCTAATCAGGCCATAACATCAGCACTGGAGGCGCCCACACCCACTTGGTGGGTCTTCCCATGTAGCTCTGCAGGTGGCTGAATGTGAGATGTCACAGTCTCAAGTTCCCATATAGTCTCTTCGGTCACCCTGGTACAGTGCAAGAGGCAGCTGTCTGCTCATTGTAGGCCTGTACCTCTCGCAGCATGGCAGGGCTGGGTCCCTGTTTCTTAGCTGAGGACCACATTTCCCAGAAGCCCTTGTACCTGGGCAGGCCACGTGACTCACCTTGGCCAATGGGAGAGCATGAAAGTTACATGTGGACCAGGACCCACCTGAGGCTGCGTGCTATGGCTCTGGGCCCAAGGAAGCACACAGAAGGCCTGGGTCTCTGATTGCACAGAGGGATGCTGTCAACAAACCAGAGGAAATGGGTGTGTGTTGCAGTGTATCTCAGATCCTTGCTTCATCGATGGCTCATATTCCTTGTCTATATGAAAGTAATTTAGACAGATTTTGCTTGATTTACGGAGTAACACACTTTTGCTGTAAAAGTTCCTTAAAAGTGAAGGAAATTATAAAACAAGCCACTCACCAACCTATGCCACCAGTCACCACGGATGCCCCCTGGTGGTCATAGTTTATATCTTATTTGACCGGCGTGTTTATGAAATGTAAAAAGGTTTTGTGTGCGTTCGAAAGTTATTGATCATTTTTATTTTCTTCCTTATACATGATAGTTTTCCTTTTATAAATGACTATGCTCTGCATGTGATTTTATTATTTATTTATTTATTTATTTATTTGCGGGACCAGGGTTCAAACTCAGGACCTTGCACTTGCCAGGCAGGCACTTGTGCCACGGAGCTATCTCCTCAGCCCCTGCATGTGATCTTAAAAGGTCACTCAATCTTTCCCATCGTTATTCTTCAAGCGCATTTATAAAAGTGGAGTTGCTGCGTCAAGAAACGCTCTCCAGGCACGTGGTGAGCAGTGCCGAGTGTCCAGCGCAGGTCTGTGCGCGCTCCTCTTCTGCGTGAGGCGTTAGCGGGTGCAAGGCGCACGCTGCTCTTCTCTCGCCGCCTACAGTCTGTCCGCCTGCCACTTAGCGCGGAATCCAAGATGGCTCGGAGGGGAACCCGCAGGGTGTCTGCGCTCTCAGACGCTGAGGCAGGACAACTGCAAGCTCAAGCCGGCCTTGGCTTCGACCCACGTCCTTGGGCTGTGTTGGTTGGTTGGTTTCCCTCCCCCTGGGGCAGGCCAGGCTGGGCTCAAGTCCGTTCCAGACTGGCTCGTGGCCTGCCCCTACCCAGCCATCACCACAGCCACTGAGCGCCAGCGCGGCGGAAAGCAGGGTGGGCTCCAGGCGCGAGGGCCGATCCCACAGCCCAGGCGCCACGGGCCGGGCTGATCTTCCGGTCCGGATGACTCCCGTCCCTTGCTGCGCAGCCATCACCGGCTAGCTTATAGGTCGCCACGTTGCTGGGCTGAGAGCGAGCAGACATCCGGGCTCTGCACCTGGGAGAACATCCGGGTCCTGCACTTGGAGAGCACATCCGGGTCCCGCGGACCCCGTTGGGCCCTCCAGGACCAGGCAGCGTGGGCGCTGCTCTGCGGTGCAGCTGAAGGCCACGCCACACCAGCTCTCAGGGCTGAGCCCCGCCCTGCACCCGCTCCATGAGCCCCTCGCTGTCCTCAGCGATAGGCAAGGACCCCGAGTGGTACCGCACATCAATTAACTGGTGTTCGACACCGTGTCCGCCGGCTGCAGCGGTTTGGGTGTCCACGTTGCCTGCGTGCATGGCTTCTCGTCGTGGCGAGTCTCCCGCTCCCGTGGGACACCGCGCCGTGGAGGAGGTGTGCGCGGAGCCGTCACCAGGCTTTGTGGGCCCCCACGTCCGCCGCGGAGGTCAGACCTGAGAGGGCGGCGCAGGTGCATTGTGAGGCTGCGGCGGCCGGGACTCACGTGTCCCCACTCCACGCTTCTCGCGTGTCCCCGGGATTGGCCCTGTGATCCCTGCCTTTACCCCGAGGGGCGAAGCCCCCTTCCGGTCACCGTCCCCTGCCCCAGGCGTTGTCTTGAGCTGAAACCTCTGATTGTGAGTCTTGGTCTCTGTCCCAGCATAGCCAGAGTGGCTTCTTGTGCCCGTGGGGGAGGGGAGGCCGGGCGGGAGAGGCCTTGTGGTTTGGTGGTTAGAGCCCGTGTCTTCCTGTCCGCAGTGGAGCCGAGGGCCCTGGGTTTGGCCCCGCGAATTGTACTGTGGCGGTCAATGAGTGAACCCTGTTTCAGGGCAGAGCAGCACTGCACCTGAGGGTGAAGGGAGTCCACGCTGGCGGGAAAAAAATGATAAGAGCTGCTAGCTCCACCTGAGGGCTCGGAGGCTGAGGCAGGAGAATCACGTCAAGTTCTAGGTCAGCCAGAACTACGCAGTGAGTTCAAGGCCGGCCTCAACTGTACAGTGAGACCCTGTGGCCGAAAGACAAAAGCAGAGAATGACAAAGGGGCAGCCTGGTGCCAAGGCCCACCACAGAGCTGCTGGAGCAGGGCACCTGGCATGAGGAGCCGTGGCCTCTCCTGTGTATCTAGGTCCTCTCTCCGCCCCTTGCAGAGCCGCCAGGGCCAGAAAGCAGAGGCTCAAGGCAGAGACCGTGGGACCCCTTGGCCTCGGACTGCCTCCTTTCTCCATTAGTACTATGGGGCATGGAACACTGTTCACAGGACGAGGGCGATGTCACTGGGTGACTGAGGTGTCAGGGCAGGAGGCTGGTGCTGGGGAATCAGGTGGCGGCTGCTGTCGCTGGACTCCAGAGTCAGCCAAAGCAGCAGGGATGGGACAGTTACACCAGGCCGACCTTCCCTGTGCGGGCCCGTGGACCTCAGCCGCCTGCTGTACTGTGTCTGCCCTCCGTTCCCAACACCCTGGCCGTTTGTAGTATGAAGGTCCTGACCCCTGGCTTCCAGAGGCCCTCTGTGGGTTGTCCTCCTACCTGAAAGCTTTCTCTTCAAAGACGTAGGCCACTGGATGGCACCACCCTTCCCTGGGGTCTGTGACTGCCATGTGCTTTACAGGGTTACTCAGGTGGGGGCAAGCTGAAGCCTCGGGGCCCTGGGCTCAAGTCCCAGCTCTCACCTTTGGAGCTGTAGTGTCTGTGAAGTGACTGTTCCGTGCCTCGGTTTCTCCCCTCGTCACAGACACGAGTGTCATGGGGTCTTGATTCCACATGAGCCTTGAGATGCTTAGACTGGTGCTGGGCAGGGAGCAAGGGCCCGAGGTGCTGGCTGCCAATCTGGGTTGTATCGGTGACAATTAGCATTAAGGCAGGGATCAATTCCTGAGATCGCTTTATGCCGGAGAGGGGCACCGTGCACCGGCTTTCCTCTTGGAGATCCAGGAATCGGGCTGCAGATAAGCTTAATCCTCACAGAATTGTCCCCGGGCCTTTAGTAAGAGTAAAATTAATTTTTCTGTGAGATGATTAATCTGATGAAATTGCTCTGAGAGGTGAGGATGTTTAATCAGACACCAGGCGTTGCTTCTGGGTGGCTGTGCCCAACCACACACACCATGGTCCTTAGGGTCCTGGTCCCTATGCCTGGATCCTCCTGGGCGACAGTTCTGGGGAAGTTCTGCCCACATGTCTCCTGAGTTTAAAGCGAACTGAGCGGAGCACTCCAGGATGCCATGGGGCCCATGCATCGTGTGGCCAGGCAGAGCCGGGCTTGTGGTCTGTCCTTCAGGGAGTCACCCTGCACCAATGCCTGGGATTGCGGGGCTCCTCCCACAGCCCGGCTTCTCTGAGACCGAGACTGGGGCAACCCCGTGCCCCTGCTGGGAAGAGTTCCCTGCTTTCTGAGTTCACTTGTCAGGGCTCTGCCTGCCTCCTAGGGCCAAGGCAGAACCCGACCTTCTCTCAGACCCTTCTCTCAAGCTGTTTTTGGTCAGTTCTTCAAGCAATGCATACACTTTTTAAAATGCAGCAGTCTTAAGTTTACAGAACAGTTAGCAGGGTGTAGAGGATGCCGGAACCTCACTCTGCTGTTCCTCCTGTGTTCTTGCTGCTGTGGCCTGTTTGTCACCATCACTTGGTGTCACCACCAAGTGGTATGCTATGTTATTAATTTGTGACTTCCTTATTAGCCGTAGCTCGGGTCTCACACCTTGTTACTTTGTCATCAGCTGTAGCCCTCAGAGCACTCTACAGCTTTGCTAGACCCTGCCTCCCACTCTACCCCACCTCAACCTTCGGGATTGCTGCGCTGCCTGCGGGAGAGTCTGCCCGAGCTGCGTGCTCCCCGCCCCAGCACACCTTGACCTTTCACGCAGTTCTGCCTCTTCCAGGTTGTGGTGGAGTTGAGCTTGGAGTACTTTTGGGGGGCTTTTCAGAGTGGCTTGTCTACTTCGTAATAGGCAGTTGAGGGTCTACCAGGTCTGCCCCCTGGGGCAGTAGCTCTGTTTATTTTATATCCTGAATTTCTCCAGGGCTGGATGCCACTGTGCCTGGCTTACCAGCCACTCGCCGCTGGAGTGGCCCCTGGTGAACGAAGCAGGCCCCAACTGGATGGATGGCTCTCGCCTGGTCAGGCACAGCGAGGCCCTGGGATTGTGCAGGCACCTAATTAGTGATTTTTGTGCTCCGGACACCAATTCAGGGATTCACAATTTAGTCGCCAAGTGTCTTCTCATTGCAGCAAAGAGTTGTCAGCTGTGGCATCAGAGCAGGAGCCTGAGTGGGTGCCGGGGCCCACCATGCCTGGGCCATGGCATTCGCACACTGAGCAACCTGACTTCCCAGCTGTGGATCTGGTGCCAGCCCTGACCCACCGCCAGTGCTTCGGGCTGCTCCTGGGGATCTCTCCCCGTCCGTCTTGGGCTTTCTTCCCGTTGCCTGGAGCTGAGGGCTGCCTGATGCCCTCCCTCTGTTCTGGGAGGAGGGCTTCTGCCTCGCCTCATAGCCAGTGGGATCCCAAGGGGGGTCAGGGGGGGACGGGAGATTAAGACTGTAGACGCATACTAGAAGGAAGGCTAGAACCGGGTGGGACCGGACAGCATGTGTCTGATGCAGGCAGCCACAGTGACTCAACGCCAGTCTTTGTTACACACAGTGAAAACGTTGCGAGAGCCCAAGGGCTCAGCATTTGTCCGTGGAACTGGCTTTGCTGACCTCCAGCCCAGCCGTGGCTTGCCTGCTCCCCACGTTGCCCACTTTTTATTTGTTCCTGCTGTCCAGCGGGAGCTCACTCAGGGTGGGATCCTTCACACGGGTCACCACGGCTTCTCCAGGGTGACGAGCTGGCCCACAAAGCCCTGCGCGGCATTGTGGCTGCCTCCCTGGCTGTTGGCTCTGGGACCCCACCCTGGGCTGGGGCGGCCAGTGGTGGGCAATTTGGAGGGTGCGGGGCCCTGGAGAGTGGCGCGTGTCATCTCCATGACACTCTCTTCCTAGCATCTGGAGGTGTGGAGTGAGCGAGGCCAGCCCCCACCCCAATTCTCTTAAGCGGCCTGGGCGGAATCCCCAGGCGTCTCGGGGTCTGTGCGGGGCTTCTGACCCTGGAGAAGCCGTGGTGACGGGTGTGGACCATCTCTGGGCTTCTGTTCTTCTGGCCTGAAGACAGTCTCAGCCTGGTCTTTGTGGCGCTCACGGTGCTGGGGACAGGGACCGGTGGAGCCCTTGGTGGGGCACCACCCAGTGGACTGTGACTGCCTTGGGAGGGCTTTGCCAGGTGCCTCTGAGTGAAGACCAAAGGGACAGGAGCCAGGATACGTGGGCAAGAAGGCTTTTTTTTGTCACACATCACAGTGCTCTGGGTTATCTGCATCTTGGAAGGTTCCATCCAGCCAATTAACAAACGCCACAGCGTGCATGGTTATTTTTGTGGCGAGGTCACGCAACATCCAGTCTGTGTTTTTCAAGAATACATTGTTAGCCAAGCGCGCATAATTACGACCAGGTGGGAGGAATGGGGTCCGCAGATGTACTGTGTGACTGGGGGAGGGGCTGCTGGGGAGGGGAGGGGGATGGGCGGGCGGGGAGGGGTTCTGCGCAGCTGGCCGATCAGTCTAGGAGCTAGGAGCAGAGATCACAGAGGAAAACAGGTCCTAGCGCTCAGGAGGAAGCGCCAGGAGGGGCTTCACCCCACAAAGGAAGCAGCTCTGGAACCAGGGCCGAGGCCCTCGATCCTGAGGCGGGGCTCTCCTCTCAGGGTGTCAGGGTGTTCCTGTGTCCTGGACCCTGGGACTTTTAAACTGTGTCGCCATCTCCAGGTGCCAGAGAGCCTGCTGTGACTGAAAAGCAAAAGCAGTTTGTTTAGAGTTCGCTTTACGAACAGACCGGGCCTCCTCTTGTGGGACGCAGCGGGGCTGCTCCCCTCCCCATGGATAGACTCTCGCTACATCGTGCTCGGGCCCTGCAGCCTGCTTCCCGAGGTCCCACACAAGGGCTCCAGGTGGGATTAGGAACCTTCCGGGCCGGGCCGACTGAGAGCCCGAGGCAGTGCTCACCGAACTGTGAATCACAGTAAACACTTGAAAGAGATTAACTCCTTCTGCTTGGCCGCCCCTTCCGGTTCCTGGTCATTTTCCAAATCTCTGAGCTTCCAGGGGCTGCAGGCGTGCCCAGCGGTCTCAGGAGTTTATTTGGGGTGGGGAGACCCTCAGGGAGGGGAGCAGAGACCTAAGAGCCCGGAGCACTGTCACTGTTCAAGTTCCACCAGGCTCCAGCCATGTGCGTCCTCGCTGCGTGACCCGTTGTGACAGCTGCGTGCGGCGCACTTCCCATTTGCAGATTGAATTACCATCCTATTCAGCTGCCACAAAGCATTCCGAGCTCCAGCCGGCTCTGCGAGCTAGCTCGCTCCCCCTTGCAGCCTATGAATAAGTAAACAGTCTCCGGCAGGAAGGCCGGCGCTGGGGTAGTGCCGGTAGCCAGTGTCCAGAGTCCTGCATCTTGTAAGTACCTGGATTTGGGAGTTGGGGTGGGTGCAGTGGATTCATAAGACTTGACTTAGACAGAAAGCTGATCTGGGGTGTGGCCGTGGACTGACCCTGTGAACTGTGTCCCAGTAGGGGCCCAGCCTCTGGCACCCACCACAATATCCTTTGGTTTCAAAATCCCTGCATCCTAACTGAGATGAACTCACTTCTACTACCCTGTGAGGTGTGGGTCCAGGCCCCTCCCTGTGGTCAGTTTGGGGTTAAATTCCAGGTGGATGCCCAGGGTGAAGCTGCCAGGAACAGCTCTGGCCCACCTGCCGAGGCTGCTTGCACTTTACTAATCCGCTAAATGCCTCCCCTTGAGATCCCTGTTTGGCCCAGAATTGGCTTTGGTCCTGCTTATTTAAGTAGCACAAGACTGGCACTGAAAACAACCTCCACGCACAGTGATGGTGTCCCGTGGAAATTTTTACCCTGCTCTGTGGTCAGCTCTGGGGAGGCAGTCTCCAATTTTGAGGCCCAGACAGTAAGACCAGGCTAAGCGTGAGGAAGAGCTTCGCCAACAGCACAGCTAGTGACGTGGCCTTGACATCTCCACTCTGTGCAACCCGGGGGGGGGGGGGGGGGCTCCACGCTGCACGCTAAGGTGCAGGAGCTTGTGCTGAGACCAGTGCTGTCCTCCATTGTCCTTCCCCCGGGAGGACCAGGCAGCAGGTGAAATGGGCGGGGTCCCCACCTGACCAGACAGCAGGGGGCTCCCCTCCCCCAGGAGTCTGTCACCTCACGGTGCTTGGCGCAGGAAGTGCTGTGGGAGCTGCCACCCCGATTTACGAGGGTCCTGGGGTGGGGCACACAGTGCTCACGGCCCTGCCTTGGATCCCGGAGAGCCACCTTCACAGGAAGGTGCCTGCAGTCACCTATCAGGCTTTCTGTTGTCAGCAAGGCCTGGGAGGTGCCAGGACCTGGAGCTCCTTTCAGGTGGTGTGGTTGGCGTCCAGAGAGGGCAGTGACCACAGTGGGGAGGAGTGGGGTGATGGAGCACGAACACCAGGAAGGCACAGGTAGGGACAGTTGGTAGGCTTCTATGCCCAGAGGCCGCAGGTGTTTGCCAAAAGTACCACGAACCTAGGAATTACAATTATAGCATAAAGAAAAACTTACATAACCTGCAGATCACTGTGAGTTCCTATAATCTTATTTCACCTGTGTTTCTGAGGAAGCTCAGCTCTGTAAAGGAGTGCAAGAGGGGACGCGTGCCTGGAGGAAGGCCTTGGTGGGGTGGTCGCATCGGAGGGGGAAGCACCCCATGGTGCCCCTGCCTGGTGGGTGGGGCTTGCTGGAGGCAGCGTCTGAGTCCTGTGTTTGGCCCTTGGTTCTGTGCATAGGGCCCCCACTCCCCTTAGCTGTGGGCAGGTGGGCTATGCTGTCACGCCCCGAGATTTGGGGATCACAGGTGTGCGCCACCATGCCCGAACTCTTGGCAGGCTCAGTGGGGGCTGGACTGGGATCAGACGCCAGCCCCTGCTCTTGATACGTTGATTTTTAGGAATGGCTTTTATGCAACAGCTACCTGTTCCGCGTGGTTTAGAGGAGTGGCACGGCACCCAGTGTGTGGCTGTGGTAGCCTAAGATCCTCTGAGACAAGATGTGTGATGCGGCAGCGCGCTCCTAGCCAGCCGCACCTCCTTGGGGGCTGCAGCGGCATTTAATTTGAAAGTGCGTGCACACGACTTAAAAAGCCACTTGGGCATAAAGGTGTGTAATGAAGACCAGCCGCCTCCTTTGCCCACGTGTGGGGCTTCTGGTGGTTTCTTGTTGAAGTTCCCTAAGTGGTCCTGAGAATACGCTGGTCCTGCTACTTTAGGTTTGCCTACCTCCAAAGTAGCCCTTTGGGTTATGGTAGAGAAAACAGCTGGGGGCAGTTTTGTCTTCCAGGGAAAGACCTGTCGTGGTTTCAGACGTTCTTGTTTGTCAGTTGTGGGGGAGGGCAGGCATTAGTGGCACGAGGTCATTGTGCCACCTGGTACCCATAGGACAGTCCCGCTGACAAAGGGTTAACTCCCGGCCTGGTGTGTCAGCACCGAGTGGAGAAGCCTGGTCCGATCCCGGGGGCGTTCCCGTGGCTGCGGGCGACTCGGCGCTAACCGCTGTGCTGTGCAGGCCTGGCGAGCGTGGAGCTGTCCGGGGGCAGCCCGTGGGCCTCCTGGTAGGCGCTGTGGTTCTCCTGCAGGGGCTCAGCGCCCTGTTCTCAGTGCTGCATCTGCAGCTGCGCGCTGCTGTTCTTCCCTCCTCTGCCATGATAGCAGAAGACTCCCGACTCTCTTCCCTGGACCCTCTCCACCTCTTGGGTCCGCGCTTGCTGCCGTCCAGTGGTGAGGCTCACCTTGTCCCGAGCCCTCCTGTGGCCCGCTCAGTGACATCTGTACTTTAGGCGGACGGAGTTCCCCAGCCCCCAGGGCTGTCCCTGATTTTTTATTTTTCGCTTCCTGGGAAAGTGGGACTGGAGGTAAACTGGAGCTCAGTGCGTGGGCGGCGCCTTTGCGTGGGCTCCCCTTGGCCACCAGGCCCTTGGGCCCAGCAGCTCAGGCTGGAGGAAATGTTCACCCAAAGTTCAGGTCGGCCTGGGCAAGGCTTCCGATCTGTGACTGAGGAGTGGGCGGCCTGGCTCATGCTGTCCCTCTGTGTGACCCTGGAAGCATCTCTGGACCCCTTCACCTTCCGTCCTGGCGTTTCTCCTGCTGCTCTGGGGACGGCTGGCCCTTCACAGTTCCTGGAGCCACTTTCATCTAGAAGATGTTACATGTTTTACCAATGGTTTCTTTATCTACATTTTTTCCTATGGGTAATAGTCGAGCATTTGATTGATTTTTACAGTTTTAAAAAATACTTTCAGGGATGGGGAGGTAGCTCGGCAAAGTGCCTTCCTGGCAAGTGCAAGTACCTGGGTTCGATTCCTGCTACTGCTCACTTTACTGCCACCGAAATCGGGAGTCGTGGCACACACCTATAATACCAGCTCGGGGAGGCTGAGACAGGAGAATCACTATGAGGTGAGCTGCACAGCGCGACCCTGTACTAAGTAAATAAATAAATAAATAATAAAAAATATTTTTGACATGTTGGGAGCATTCCTTAACTTTACCCAAACTACCATCTATAATTGCTTTTGTAAAAAATCCTCTCTCCCTCCCTCCCTCCCTCTCCTTCCCTCCCTCCATGTCTGTCTGTCTGTCTGTCTCTCTCTCTCTCTCTCTCTCTCTCTCTCTCTCTCTCTCTCTCGCCAGTAGTACCTCACTTTATGGTTCAGGTGGGCCTTGGACTCTCAGGGATCCTCCTGCCTCAGCCTCCCAGTGCTGGGATTATGGCCATGTGACAGCACTTCTGGCCTAAAATTGCACTTCAGCAGCCGTCTTTGTAGCTTGTAAGAATTCTTCTTGTCTTTCATCCCCTCTTTGACAGCATCTTGTCTGATTTGTGGATGCTCTCTCAGGGTCTCCGTTAGATTTGTTTCCGTTTTGAAGTTAGTTTTGGTCACTTGCGTGATCTTCTGAGTTTTACCTATTCCTCTGTTTTTTGACGTTTGCACTATGATGGACAAGTCCTCCTGGGCTGGCTAACCCGGCCTCGCTGGTACCGGCCACCCAGGCCCTTGTGCTCAGGGCCCTTTGCCTGCTGCTGACCAAACCAAGGTGAAACATTTATTTGGGTAAAAAGGCAAAACGACTTAAAGGAAGCTCCACGTAGGTGGAGGCGGAGGCCTCTCTGCCTCGTCAGTGTCTCAGGTGGGCGATGGGTGGGCGAGGCTCCTGTCTAGCCAGGAGCGCAGAGGAGGCAGCGCGGGGGACACCCTCAGGAGAGGCACTTGCTCCGAGCGAGGGCAGGGGGTGCGCCTGGGCCCGAGGCCGTGTGGAGGAGCGCTGTGCCCACGGAGCGCTCTCACTTACTGGGGGCCGCCGCGTAGCCTGCTGCCTCGCCTCTGGCTTAGCGTGCTGTCCACACGGTAGCCTGGCTTAGGGCTGCTGTGGGGTCCGGGTCGCGGCCGTGTGAGTCGGAGGCCCCGAGTGCCTCTGTCCTAAGGCGGCTCTGGCTGTGGTGACCTCCACCTGCCCCTTCCCCCTCTGAGCGCCGTCATCAAGCCCGTGGGCAAGCGGCGTCCACCTCCGTCTAACCGCCTTCCCGTCTCCTCACGCACCACTGCAAATCTCATTAGACTCCAGCTGCGGTTAAAATTTTCCGTGCGCTCGAGCCTTTCTGGCCAGACGCTGTGCCCTGGCCGGAGGTGATCATGTTTATGCTCTGGTCTGAGGACTTGGGAACGTGGCAGGGCTTGGCCAACGTCCGTTAATCAAGATAAATCAAATCTGGGCTGTGCGCACTGGTTCTGGTCCCAGGACCCAGGACGAAGCGGCCGGGCTGCCCCTGCCCCACCCGGTGCTGCGTTGTCTCACAGGCTGCAGCTGGATTTCTCGCTGCCCCAGTGCCACCTTATTCTGAATTGTAGAGTTACAAAGCTCATTTTAGCAACAATAGTCAAACAATGTGATTTTGCTGTTGTTGTTGTTTCTAGTTTTGATTGTTTCCATCAGCTGGAAGGTCTGAGGCTACACGGAAAGTTCAGCTTCCAAATATTTACCGGCAGGACGCAAATCCCCTGGCCTCTGCTCCTGGATTTTGTTCATTGTGTTAGTATTCATGAGTTAGCCTTGTGACCTCGGAGCAGCCTCCACGCCCTGTGGAGGACCTGTGCGCAGTCAGGAGGGGTGACTGGTGACTCAGTGTGCCCAACATCATCAGACCTGGGACCTCTCTTACCAGTGCCAGCACCTGGGAAGATACTCTGTGTGTGTGTGTGTGTGTGTGTGCGCGCGTGCGCACGTGTGCACACACATGCGTGTAGGCCCACGCAGCTTCCATTTGTTCTGCCCCAGGAAATTGGGGTGAAGCAGAGAAAGCACTTGGGTTGGGAGGATCATGCATGCAATATCCGCTCTGTCACTCAGCCCTGCCTGGCCAGATAGCGTCCTCCCTGGCAGGGAGGCAGGGAGCCCACCCGGCGGCCCGCCTGACAGCCCCATATGCTGTTGGCTGCAGCTCAGAAGTGACCCACGGCTCCTGAGGCGTGGTGCAGGGAGGCTTGGGCCAGACCTGCCTGCTGCAGACCCTCTTCTGGTCCTGACGCTAGGAACCGCAGCAGAGCTTGGTGGTGAACTGAGCCCTGTGTTTGGGCTGTGTCTGTGTTTTCAGGGTTGACTGTTCATTTGGGACAAGTTTATCAGGTGTCTGCTCCGTGTCTGCTGAGTGGGGAGAGGGGCATGTGAACAAAGCAGAGATGGCCTCGCAGCACCCTGGGTGGCTACAAAGGCCCCAAGGCCGGAACATGCTCTGTGGCTGAGCAGTGGGGCCTGGAGCTGCCTCTCAGGCCTATGGCCTGTGCTTCAGTAGGGAGGTTAAATCTTAAGGCTCCTGTGGGAGCCATAGCAGGTCTCTGGAGTCCTAAGCAGTCTGTGTGGCTGGCCCCTGGCTGCTCTGGGATGCAGGTCACTGCAGAGAGAGACCTGGATGTGCTCAGGCAGAAGGACTTGTCCTGTAATGGCAGAAAGTGAAGGGCACCAACAAGAAGTGTGGCTTGGCCTCCGAGGCTCAGCGTGGGGCTGAGTTGGGCTGCGGGACCCCATCTCATAAGATGAGAATGGTAGAATGAGAATGGAGGAGACCTTAGCCAGGTCACGGGAAAGCCAGCTTGGAGTCTGAGCTTGCCAAGCGGTGCTGAAGGCAGGCCCACACGAAGGTGTGGCCAGGCCTGGGGGCAGAGAGAAGTCACGCCTGAGCGAGAGGCTTGCTCTGAGGCTTTCTGAGTAGGCAGGATGTGAATACAGGGCCGCGGTGTGAGTGCTGGGTGCTAGGGCCGCTGGTCTGCCCAGTGCTTGGGCAGCAGAAGGCGGGCCAGCAACACCGCCATGCCTCTGCAGAGTGTGGCCTTGGGCTGCCTCTGGTGGACAGCAACTGTTTTGACTCAGATTTTGGTCCATGAAGTTGTGGGGAGTGGTGAGGATGGATGACAGTGGTGATGCTGGAGGTGGTGGTAGTGGTGATGGGGGATGGTGGTGGTGGTGGTGATGATGGTGGTGGTGATGGTGGTGGTGGTGGTGCTGGTGGTGGTGATGTGGTGATGGTGGTGGTGATGGTGGTGTTGGTGGT